>CABFPE010000357.1:261805-278661 GCA_900660155.1 Hofstenia miamia
GAAGAACTTTTACACCATTAAGGTAAAAAGACTGAAATGGCGAGGTTATGAATTTTACAATCCTGATTACTCTATAAATAGAAACTAACATCGCCATAATCTAAGTTAATTATCATTATTATTTGTAAATATTCCTTGTTTGGTTTTATTACCTCCGCCAAGGAGGTTATGTTTTTGGTAGCGTTGATTTGTTTGTTTGTCTGTTAGGAATTTTACGGAAAAAGTAATAGATGGATTGACCTCAAATTTTCACAAGAGGTGCGTCTCCGCCCAAGGAGAATCCATTAAATTTTGGTGCTGATCCGGTGGACACAAGCTGCGTGGCAAGGGCCAGCGCTCTCCGAGTGCTTTTCTAGTTTTGTTTGTATTTCTTTTCTTGACGATTTCAGAATTGTTATCAGTATTTTTTATTGTTCAAACAATTTCTGAATATAGAAATTTTTCTTCTTCTTAAACCGTCCCACATCAAGGAGCGGCCTCTTGTCCAAGGAACAGTACTCGCACCATCAGGTCGCTTACCATCTTTTCTAAAATTGAAGGGACGTTGATCATTGCGAATGTGCGCTTCACTAAGTTATTCAATTAAGAATGGCGTGCAAAAATTCCAGTACTCATCTTATATGACAATTCATGGAAACCATCAGATGTAACATTTACACCACAAATGCAAATATGCTGCTCACAAGCATGAGCTCCAAATCTAGATGCAACACTGGCGCGCAAAGTGACATTGTTTATCTTTAAGTTAAGTTTGCTTGATGGAAGTAAATTACCTTGAACAGTTTGAAACTTTGCAAGATCCTTTTCAGACAAATTTGTCCGAATCGAATTTTTTGATAGTTTTAACCACAACTCCAACGTATTTGCTTCTTCAATTACAGGGAATATCCAGGAGCAATCTTTAGCATAAAGTCTTCACATGAAGCCAAAATAGGCAAGAAAGCAAATTAATGCTAAAATGTGTTAAAGGAATACCTAAGTCACATAACGAAACTGAATTACATGCTTGTATAGTTGCATTATCTGATAAAATGTTGAGGAGTAACGAAGCCCGTACAATTACTTTGGTATTATCAATACATTCATTTGGACCTCACGCTGAAATAGGTGGAAACGAGATTATAGAAACAGGAAGAATACATTGGTTGTCTATTTGCAACTGACTAGTAGGGTGGAGATCATTGAGTTGATCACTTCAGGTGTATTAGTTGCCAAACCAGAACTACTACAAAATATACGGATGGTACCCTTGACATCAGCATAATCAACCTTACTCTGTATAATATCTCTGATATCTCGCTTAGCAGATTTTGAATTATGATTAAAACCCTGGTAGCGAAATTCAAAAACTACTTTCATGGAATATGTATTGATGAGCTTTTTGATTGAAGATACAAGTTCAAGAAGCCTCTTGCACTTTTGTTTTGCAGTTAACCAAAGTTTGAATACATAACAAAAGCTCCCAATTGTCGAATTTGTTCATTATTAGCAATGACTTTATTCAGGCAACGGATACATAATTTTAACAATAACATTCAAATATATTTCGACTTAAATTCATTTTCAGTTTTACAAATAATTTCCTCTAAATCTACTTGATTTAATAATAATATTTTATTTCGCTAAACTATAATTATAGTAATAATAGTTTTTCGTATTTAGACTTGGTTGAAATGATCTAATTAGAATGCGTTTGGTGATTTTAATTTATTTTGCATCATTATTCTTTAAAATTTTTACATCATAACTGAGGACGTCGCAATAGTATTTATATAAATACTATTGCGGTCACAAATATTTTTGGATGTTTTGAAATGGGTAAATTAGTTTCATGTTCTTTTGTTCTTCTGCTTAGTTGCCGATCGCAATATCCGATATAATCTTCGCCACAAGTGCATTGAATCGTATAAATTATATTAAATTTAACGGATATGCTACTTGTTGATTTATTTCTTTGTTATTCGTGACTATTTCTGTAATTGCTACTTTGATACATTTATCAATAACATTGTTTGAATATTCATTTTTTATTGATCCTTTAATTAACAATTATTTAAAAAATCTTGGACAATTTGAATTTAAATTAAAGAATAGGTCGATATCTGAGGGTTTCTTGTATATTCCAGTTAAAAATGATGTTGAATCCTTCATTATTTTAACATTTAAGAAATTAAAATTGCTATTTTTCTCTTTCCATTGTGCATTTGATGTTTTTATCGATAGAATTAAGCTTAGTTAACATTTTATCTGCACTTTCTTCATTGTCAACTAAAGCAAATATGTCTAAATACGAAAGAAAATTACATACATAAACTATTGTTACCAATTATTAAGATTTAGCGAAACAAACTATCATTATAAAATCAAGTAAATTTAGAAGGAATTATTTTTAAAACTGACTTAAAATGACTTTGAAAGTCGAAATATATTTCAATGGTTTTGTTAAAATTATTAAAAATCCTTAAAAATGCTCGGGTATATCATTGAGCTAATTGAACAACCACGCCTTTGGGTACTATATAGAACATACCTTCTCTTGTTAAAAATCTGATTCAGCCAATCAAAAATGGTGGGATTCCTTTCTGATAAAGATGAGTCCTCCAATAAGTAAGTAAGTAAACTTTTATTATTATGATAATCATCATAACATTAAGATTATGAATAAAGGAGAGTTCACGATTTCAGGAATCGGCTGGGGAAGAGAGATAGTTCTTTAGAGCTTGTCGTTTTCCTTACTGACGGCATTCTGGGTCGTAGCTTTGTCATTGCATACTCTGTTCGCTCTGGAACGTATTTATGCAGTGGATGTTTTACGCCAATGCGTTGGATTTGCCTGTATAGCCTTCGGTCTGACATGCGAATATGTTCCCTTATAGGAATGTAGTTTGATATGATTCCCAAGCGCATGGCTTTCTTCTGTACTCCATCAATCTTTTCAAGAATAAAATTGAATTTCCAAGGGAAGTAGCAGGATTGGAGTTTTTCAGCTGATTCATCTGTTAAGTAAGCCCTGTTGTTGCCAGACTTTTCTTAGGATCACATGCGTGACAGATAAATCCTAGTTTCCAATCTGTAGACAGTGGCGTACGCAAGGGGGTGACATGGTGGAATGCCCCCCCCCCGTCAGTCTCCCAAATTTGATTTGTTAAATGAAAAATTTTTCGTTAAAAATGGAAACATCTAAAATCTAAGATTGTAAAATACATTTTAGGGTCTGTTTTTTCAATATTTTCAAAAAATTTCGCGGGACTTACCCCGCTTTTGATCATGACTAAGATATCCCCCGCTAGAAAATCCTGCGTCCGCTCCTATCTGCAGAGGAACGAAGGCCAGAGTAGCCAACATTGATATAATTTCAAAAAAACACCGAACGTCTTTCCCTCTGAGAGCGGTGACATGG
The DNA here is from genome assembly GCA_900660155.1 of Hofstenia miamia. Classification (NCBI taxonomy): domain Eukaryota; kingdom Metazoa; phylum Xenacoelomorpha; order Acoela; family Hofsteniidae; genus Hofstenia; species Hofstenia miamia. Next base: position 265,206 of record CABFPE010000357.1, read on the forward strand.
GCTGCACTTTGACTGTTTATTTATTGGTATAAAACTTTGTTCTTAATATGATATTAACTTCTTAGATGTTACGTAAATTAATTTAACCGTTGAATATTAAGAGCATATCTGTAAGTTAAACCTAGCTGTAGAAAAATCTAAGAAAAAAGATGATAAACTTCTACAATTACAACTAATTTTTATATCATTTTGTACTAAAAGTAAAGAAATGTCTATATTTAGAGTCGCTTTTTGCCTTATAAAATACCGTTTACAACTCAAAATAGCGTCAAAAAGAACAGACATAAAAAATTGATATTTACAAGACCAATTACTAGCTTGGGTAATCGATTAAATATTGAATAATCAGTATTATAAAATTTGAAACCTCGGAATTGTAGTCTTTCCCTTGTATAATTACAAAATTATTTTTTAATTTCGTTTTGAAATGTTCTTAATTTGCTCTATAAATCTATGTAAATTATTAAATTAATCTATTGAGAAATGAACTTTTCATTATTTTCTTGTTATATATAAGATGAATTTTTAGAGTTCTATGATTGCTTAAGCAATGTTTTAGAAGGCAGAAAAAGCTTTTCAAATACTTGTGTTGTATTTTTCATGGTAATATGTTGATAAAGTTATGTTCTTAAATTTTACCTTAAGAAATATCGGAAAACTGTCAGATAGTATTGACACAGTAAAGACATTGGTAATATCTTTGGTCTTATCCAAACTGGATGTACAATCATACTCCTGACTGCTCATTATGAAGACTTCAAGCAATAGCAATGGAAGTTCGCGACTAATACTCAACTTGAGATCTCCTGAACGTTTTTGAACGTCATTGGCTAGAAATACGACAACGTAAATCAGCTGGAATTCTGTTCATGTTTTTGAGATCTTTTACTAAATAATAAAATCTTTTCCACTTTCATATTATATTGCCAAAAATGACGTCTCCAGTGGTTATTAATATTTCTTGTTTTAATACGTCAAACGAATTCAACACTCCTTTAGCAGTGAAAATAAATCGAAAATTCAATTATTTTTGAATAATAATTATTTAACAGTTTATGGTGACAAATTCTCATTAACACAGAGCTTAATAAATTAATAAAAGAGTATTTTGCTACATTTGATTCTGAATCTGATAAAAAGAAGTTCATTTCATATTCAGAACATTTAAAATTTAATCTTGACAAACTCAACAAATGCATATTATAACAAAGAAATGTTGAGCGGCTTGATAACACTTGCAATATTTGAATTCATGATTTTAACAATTGATATCTAGTAATTAATGAATCGAAGTATATTTACAAATAATTACATTGAAATATATATACATATACAATTCATGACTCTAATATGGTATCTGATTCTGAAAATACTGCAACATGTCGTATGTCTTGCTTCTAAACGATAAAAAGATGAGAGAAAAAAATGGCGTAAATGCTAACCTAACACTAAGAAATGAATCCTGTATTACTTTAATCATATGATTGGCCGCGTCTCGTTCACTGGCAGTTGGTTTGAATCGCTCACTAAAACTTCATTGTTTAGAAAGTACAAACCACTGTAAGTATATAAATATAAAATAGAAAATATTTTAAAGTATGAAGTGAGTCGAATTTCTATCCATTAGACTCACACATGAACATGTGTTGGTTGAGAACTAAGACCGAAGCCAACTGGTCCATTTAAATTAAAGCAAATTTGCTCAATTTATATGGTCGTGGCGAAAAAAAAGTCAATTTGTAGTTTGCTAAACCAATGTTGGTTATGCTAGAAACTACATGCTGAAATTGAAAAACTTAAAACTTTTAAATACATTTATATATATAACTTTCATTGTATTTGTCTTGATTTGTAGGCACTATTGTATTATTTTTTCATTTCCTTGGCATACGTCAAACCCAGCCTATGTTCATTTCATATTACATGTAGACCTCACAATAGTCTTCTATGAGTAAAATATGATATTTCTATAAAGATAAGTAAGTGAAAAATACTTAAAATTTACTGAGTTTGTAAATTATATTTATGACATTCCTTTCTCCAGAAACAATATTTTCAGAAGTCAACTTGTGCAAATTTAAGAATAAAATGCTACAACAGAGAGGAAGTTCTCATTTGAAAGATTAATCAAATTCTTAAATGTAACTAAGTACCAAAATAAAGTAAACGTTCTATAACTCTCACCGTAGAAGTTTAATAGTTTGACCTCTGAAGCAAGGAAGACCTGTGTCCAACATAAGACTAACTAGAGTTACTATATCTTCTTGATAGGGTCTAAAACGGATGTTACAGCAAATACACAACGAAATGTTTCTACCTGACTGCTAAAAATCCACGCACGCAAAGTTCTTTGAAATACTTGAAAAAAGCCGACGTATCACTCCCGCCCATGATCATGATCATCTCAGCTGTAAGCTTAATATCAGGCTCCCAACCAAGATTGCCACCGGGAGAACTTTCAAAGAGAAAACCAAAATCTAAACAATCCTATAAATTATATTCTGAAAAAGCAGGACGCCTCAGAAACTTAAAAATGAACTCAACATTGACAAACGCTATATATTAAAACTTGACTACAGCATTTCCATGCAAAAATGGTGCGCAATAAGCTGTGAAATAAGATATAAAATTAATAAACCCTCATAACGAAATGAATATAAAGAGCTCCTAAGAATCATACCGATGTGAATGACATGTCCTTCGTCATCAATCATGATATTGCCGTTGTGTCTGTCTTTAATCTGCAGAAGATAAACAACAATGGAATATGCAGCAGTACTGCGTATGAAATTTCGTCTCGCCTCTTGAAATTCACGACTCTTTTCTGAGCCATACAAGTTGGTAAAGTATTCATAAAGCCCATTATCAGTTGCCTTTCCAATTTGGTCCCTTGTTTTCGCATTTGGCACACATTCAATAACCCCACACTGAAACGAAGATTCATTAGAATAGTTCTACAATAAAACCTAAACTTCGATAGCCCACGGATAAACAGCATAATCAATTTCGAACAATCAAAACTGGAATTGTTAACTGAATATCAGAATTTAGAAATGTAATTTTGAAATGAATTTCTTAAAAAAAAGCTTCATCTGTCAATAAATCAAGTCTATAGCCAATATGACAGATAAAATAATGAGAAACACACTGTTTCAGAAAAATAATTTCTTCCAAAATAAGGATTTAGTACTTACCCCAGGATCTGTAGCAACCACTCTATAGGGAAACAGAAAAAACTCCAGACCAACACTCTTAAAGACATTTTCAAAGATCTGAATGATTTGCAAAGCCAACATATCCTAAAATCCAAAAATTGTGATGAAGAAATGATTCTTGGAATAAAAAGAAAGCAGTACTAAGCATACCTGTCTAACATCATCACCAACTTTGAAAATGCAAGCTTGTGCATAGCTACTTCCTATAGAAGACCCAATATATTCCTCAGGATCCACACCGGATGGGATATCACTTAATCGCTCCAATCCACTGTAACCACACTTTCTAACAAAAAATCTTGCCAAATATGGAGCCTTTGCAGCACTAAATAATATGAAATGTAAACTTTACTACTGGAATCATAAATATTAGGTTCGCAACTAAGTTCCCGCCGTTTTTCAAATCTATTGAGTTTTTAAATTATACTTAATCTATCTTATTTTTTTCGAGTTAAATATGTCTATTTATTTTCAGATCATCAAAATGGAATATCAAGTTGAGAAATCCTTTTTGCTTTTAATCAAGGTTCAAAGGCCGCAAAAGCTGCTCGTGACATTTGTGCTTTGTATGGAGAGAATGCCATATTTGAAAGAACTGCTCGTGACTGCTATGCTAAGTTCAAAAATGGAAATTTTGAACTCAAAGACGCACCTTGTTCTGGCTGCCAAACTGAACTTGACGGAGAACGATTGAACCAACTTTTGCATGAAAATTCACGTCAAACGACGAAAGAACTGACAGAGAAAATGGGATACTCTCACACTATAGAGAAGCATCTTCACTCTATGGCAAAAGTTCAAAAGTGTTGAGCATGGGTTCCGCATGCTTTAAGCGCCAACACCAAAAATCAACGAGCCACAATCTCCGCTGGTTTGGCCAATGTAGTCCACGCATGGAATCCGATCTACGACATTGTCAAGCAAGGCACTGGTTTCATGAAATAAAATTTGAAATGCAACAAACTTTTTTCCGTAATGAGGAGTTTTAAGAGCTTGGCAAATTCCCTATAGCCTTGATCTTAACCTGCTCGACCGATACATCTTCCACAGCTTTAGAAAAAATTCCCGTGGATATCTTGTACTCAGTGATCGAAAATACTTAAGTTTATATATGAATTCAGAAATAAAATATCTGCCCAGGAGAAGAGAAGGCAATGAACTGTATATGAACATTTTCTGTGCTTTGTTGATTTGTTTAAACTTTACTTTACTTTATTAATGAAATTAAACTCTTCTGCAGAAGGTAACTTGACAACTGCTAAAACCGAATTTTTTGAAGCGGTCTATATATTAAACACAACATTCAGCGGTAAAATGGCATCTGTGGTGCTTATACACCTTTTCGGAGTTTAATATAGAAAAGCGTCAAATGCAATATAGATTAATGTATTTGTACTATGGATCTCTTATTTGCAATATTGAAAGCCTCAGATCGATTGTAATATAGAAGTGAGAAATGTAATGTAGAAAATACCATTTGTAATGTAAAAATCCGACATTTGTAATATAGATGTCATTTGACAAAGGTAAATAATGAAGATATTACATCAATTGTATAAATTGAAAGGCTTGAGTGAAATAACGAATACTTTTGACGTTCAAACTATATGGTCATGTAGCTTTTATGATTCTTGTACAATATAAACTGTGATGAGTTGTATTGGAAAAATTTTGTACATTTTATTGGAAATTACTTGGAGTAAAAAAATATTAGTTTCAGGTGCCACATCAATTTATTCATTAACATCAGCATTTGATTCAAGCATTGTTGCATAAATGTATGGAAAAATGTTTAGATCAGAAGGATTTGCAATCAACATCAAATGTTTATAGGATTAGGGCATGAGGCTGCTGCAGAATCGGTATATTTTCAAATTTCATTATAACTCAAAGCAACACCTCAGGCCAAACTCTAAGTACAAATGAAGTTGTTAATAATACTTCGTGAACAAAAGTCACCATTTGTGGAAAAGCGTTTCTACTATAAAAATAAGTGAAACTAGAAAGCGCTGCAATATTGGTTTCCATAGAAGGTGCAAGTTGCATAATCGACTTTGAAGCTGAAAAAATGGTGAAAAGGTGTGCAAGACCGAAATCACGTCGTATTGCGATGTTTTTATTTCGTGCTTATTCTGCTTGTATATGTATATGCATGTGATCTGTTTTAATTGCAATGTTTCGAGGTTCAATGTTGTTAAGCTACTAGTATATCCGGTGGTTTAAGTATAAAAATGTGTCACTTTTATTGCTCAATTTATTTAATGTTTTGGTACATGCATGTGCATTATCACGTTTTACTTTGTTTTTTTAAATTATGCAAAAGAATTTATCAGAGCAGGGTTGCCGTTGATATTGATTTGAATTGTTATCAACATGTTGATATCAAATCAATTGATTTGATATGATTTGATATGAATTTTCAATTGATTTCAATTGACTTGAGTTGATTTAGTAATTTTGACAATGTATACTTTAATATCGTAAAATGCAACCCCAAATTGCAATGCCTTCTTCAAATTTTGTCAAGCAAAAGTGCGAAAAAAATAATTAATTGTCCACAGTGTTCAATGTATTTTGATAGGCGGCGTAGCTTGCAGATGGTGTCAGTCAAAGTGTTCGAAACCAAAATGGCGGCATAAATTTCAATATTTAGTTTGTATTTTTGTATAAAGGGGGTGTAATTTAGCCAGTCACTATAATTTAATTATGGAGTCCCAAGTTAAAAAAAATCCTAAACTTACTATCATTAGACTGTCACTATATTGCGAACCACAATCAATAATAATCTTTCTACGACTAAGTCTAATTTTATTCAGCTTAATATAGTAACAATGCACGTAATAAATTATAGTTATTAAGTATAACAGCGTAATAATTTTACACTACATAAATTTTACAAGATTTTGTAATTACTAAGATATAGTCAAATATTACTGAGATCATAATTTATGAACTCAGCAAAATAAAACTTTAAATATTTATATCTTATTTAAAGCGAAAAATTTTAAAATATCAATTATTACTGCACGCCATCTATCGTCATTGTTTATTTTAGGTTTCAGTTTCAGTTAATATTTTTGAATGCATTACATGATAGTAATAGTAATATTTTTAAAATTAATTAGCATTTTATCCTAAAGAATTAGAAATTTTTTCTTTATTAAAATTTAAATTAACTAAAAATATATTTAAATTACTTGATTTAATGGGACATTTAGATTTTAAAATTACTAATATATATTTCCAATTTAATATTTATATTATACTATCGAAATATATATGTGAGATTTTAGTTGCTTGGTAGCAATTACATGAACACATTTCACTTTATATTCAGCTGCTTTCTCATTAAATGTCGATGACTTTCTTAGGTTTAGAATATTTTAGAGAATTCCAAATTACGAATATTTATCATACAAACATTATATGTTATCATATAATATTCCCATATGTAGGAATTTTTAAATTTAGTAGTCATTAATTTTGTCGGTGTTACACTATTCAATAAGTTCGCTCTATGGAAATATATATGCATGCATAACGATTTTCACTGATAGATACTCTATATCGTAATCCGAAAAATTATACTCAAAATTATGCAATTTGGTTTAATGCAATGATTATAGTTATAATTTCTCATTGTTACAATGGGTTATGACCGATTAATTGATAAATATTATAAAAAATATAGTTATTGTATGCCGCTAGATATTTTAGACTATGTCGATAATTTAAATTTATTCTCTAGTAAAATTAAGGCAATGTAAACGTTTTATTGAACATCAATGTTTATTGAAATAAAATTATTCTATGCTTCTGGAAAATTCAAAATTCCTGTCTTCAATTTACAGAATGTTTTGTCTATCTATTCCAAAACACTACGATCAAACAACTGTCATTGATCGAAATTTGGCGTTTATGCCCTGGATATTTCATTCAGATATTCCTTGTATCGCTCATTGTTTGCCTTTCATCATTTTATCATTTACATATTCCGGAAGCTACTTTCATTGAAAATAAAACTTAATATTGATAGTTTAGAACACAAAGTACAAATATATTGTATTGATTCGTTGTAGTCGTTTGATATATTTGACATTGCTATCCACTTGAATGCCACTTTTAATATTAGTATTCCTTATTTCCCAATTATAACATAACATTACTACGCAATGATTAAACATTATTTTAGCAATTTCAGTACTTCAATCTTTTAAATAATTTCCTTGTAATAGTAGAAATGCATAACACATGAACTTCTATAACACTAACTGGACTGGAACAAATGACTAAATAACAGCAACATTTGGCCGATTTCACTCAATTATTTATTAATTCCGCTCTTTTATGAGTGAATTGAAGAGCGGAATTAATAAATGACTGAGTGAAATCGGCCAAATGTTGCTGTTATTTATTCATTTGTTCCAGTCCAGTTAGTGTTATAGAAGTTCATGGCATAACATTAACATTTTTAAGACTTTAATATGAACAGAGAAGAAAATTTCGAAATTTTAGAAACAATACTACCTGTTCGAACGTCAACACCAATTCCATTTATTGATATGAATCAGAGCAGTACACGCAACGATCTTTTTAATAGTTCTCTTCTTATTATGAACCTTCTCTGTATTCTCAAAGTAGTATAAGTATTGCAAACTTTACTAATCGCTTAAATGGAATTGCAACAAAGCATCGTTTGTCAGATAAATGTGTTTCTGATATATTATATATTGAAATTCATCTCTGATATTTTAACTCAAGGACACAACTGCCCAACATTTTCGGAACTTAAATCGTCCTGGGCAGATGAATTAAATTACCCTAATTATCATTGCGGCAGCAGTTATGAATTCTAATATTTTCTTGTGGCAAAGACAGTTGTTAACCTGATGCTTCAAGTGGATTTCGACAAACAATTTTCCTAAATATGAACATTGATGGTGTTCCTATTTCTTCTTCAAGCAATGTATCTATGTGGCCACTGTGGCTTAGCAATGCCAATTTACCATCTAAAGTAAGATCTGCTTTCCCCAATCTAATATTTACAGCAACATGGTTTGGAAAAAGCAAACCTGATTTTGCGATTTTTTTTAAAATTATTTATTGGAGAAATGCTTTTGTTGGAAAAAGGTACATCATTTGATGCCTTTTTTTAATTGTCGATATTATTGCACGTGCAAGTATCACGAATGTTAGACAATTTAATGGATATTATGGGTGCCCTCTATGCTTAATTCGTGGCGAACACAGAAATCATCGGCACATATATTCTGCAAACGAAATTTTTGAAACGCGATGTTTTTCACAAAATGATTTTTTTGTGACTCAAGCTGAAGAGACTGGGAGTCCTGTCTGTGGTGTTAAAGGTCGATCAGTAATTCGGTCTTTAATTAAAATACCAGATCAAGTGCCTATTGACTATATGCACCAAGTATTATTGGGTGTAACACGAAGTTTGGTTAGTATTTTAAAAAATGCTCTGTTTTCAAATCAACATCACAATCTCTTTGACGAATTTTGTAGAAATTGCCAATTCCCAACTAATTTTACACGGAAAACACGTTCTTTATCTGAACTTCAACATTGGAAGGCATCAGAGTTTCGCTTATTCCTCTGTAAGTTCGTTGAAGTGATACACGATCCAACGTCTGTGTCAAACTTACACATTGCTACCAGAATTTATTTTAATACTTTATATCAAAATAGTTTTGTTTTCACAGATATTATATTTTCTACTCATACATGATTTTGTCAATTTTTTGCTCAATTATACAAAAACCGCATTATTTAGGAATCACATAATATAAGCTCTGTAAATCCTCTTGACGATATGATTCAAGCTCAGGCACGAAGTTCGACACAGCCAATCCCTTCTACATGTACATAAACTCCAAAAGAGGTGCTTATTTTATAGTAATAGAAATATTGCCATTTATAATATTTAGTCAATTGAGCTTAAACCTAAATGGTATGAGGAACAGCTATTAGCTGCTATTACAGCTAATACTAAGGCAGTCACCTCTTTAAATGGCAGTATTAAGGAATTTAAATCTGAACTTCGGCGAAGCAGAAATACGCATCAAATGGTATGAAGTCAAATTTTAGTATGTTAAGTTTATAATGTATATTTCAGCCTCAATACTCCGTACCTACTACCGAACCAATTCTCTATAAGGGAAAGGACTTGGCTTTAGCCAGCGGTAGTCAGCCATCACTTTATGCTCTATAAGGGAAAGGACTTGGCTTTAGCCAGCGGTAGTCAGCCATCACTTTATGGTATATCAATTGCGAGAAAGTTGTTTTCTACGCTTGAGTTGGAGGCGGGCATTCTAAGCCCAAAGCATAAAAGTACGCGACGTCTAGAATTTTCTCCAAACCGCACAAAAACTTTGAAAGGTAACCTTCAATGTCTACGTTTTTTCTAACCTTCCAATTCCAAATTTCCTGCTGGCTGGGAAGAGGCTAAGGCAGCCATTAACCAAATCGGCCTCGATAGCATCTGCCGAAAGCGTATATATATATAAATATATATATATTTATATATANTTCTTCTAAAGTATTCAATAGATTAATCGATTTCAAATTATTGTAATAATTGCAATATCAATTAATTATTGCTTACCCCTGCAGATAGATTTGAAGCATTGCTTAATATATATGTACTATGTTATCATATCAGCATACATTTCATGAGGAATGGAAGCATCTGTGCTCTGTTGAGGGGGGAACGTTCCCCCAGTTCCCCCCCTCTGGGTGCGCCTCTGATCCCACTGTAATATGGAAGACTTTAATATGAACAGAGAAGAAAATTTCGAAATTTTAGAAACAATACTACCTGTTCGAACGTCAACACCAATTCCATTTATTGATATGAATCAGAGCAGTACACGCAACGATCTTTTTAATAGTTCTCTTCTTATTATGAACCTTCTCTGTATTCTCAAAGTAGTATAAGTATTGCAAACTTTACTAATCGCTTAAATGGAATTGCAACAAAGCATCGTTTGTCAGATAAATGTGTTTCTGATATATTATATATTGAAATTNTCCAAATTTCCTGCTGGCTGGGAAGAGGCTAAGGCAGCCATTAACCAAATCGGCCTCGATAGCATCTGCCGAAAGCGTATATATATATAAATATATATATATTTATATATATATATATATATAATTTACTAAATTATTGTATTTTAGTGAACTTCGAAGATCAATAGAAGTTGTTTTATTAGACTGTTTCTTGGAATTTAGAATTTTAATGATTTTGCAATATATCAAGTAGCAGCTTTTGTAGCATAGATGTACTATACGTATTTTATTACTCATCAGCTATTTTTAACTAATTAAACAATATTCGATTATGATTTTTTTAAAACGATTGTATACATAGGATTTCAACCACATTAGAACATTTTTGAGATACCAATATGGCAAAGAATCATAATTAATAAATCATGATTGACCAAATCAAATGCTGCGCTCTGATCAATTAGAATCATTAGACCGAGTTTATCAGCGTCCAAACCTCTCAATAAATCATTTTTAACGCGTAAGAGTGCCGTTTCTGTTGATTGCTTTTTTCTAAAATCCGATTGAAACTTTCGAAGAATCTTATTAACTTCCAAATAATTAATTTGTTGTAAAGCAACAGCCCGTTCAATGACTTTTAAGGGAAAAGAAGTATTTGATACAGGACGATAGTTATTTCGATTATTTGCGTCAAGATTTGCCTTCTTCAGCAGTGGGCGCATAATTGCAGTTTTACAACATTGTGGAAAATGACCAGAGCAAAGTGAGCTATTTCCAATAAATGTGATAATGGGTAGCAGAGCAGTGAGAATATGTTAATTATTAAAAAAATATGAAGGAAAAGGATCCAGATTGCAATTCATTTTGTGGGAAAGAGAAATAATCCTATGCACATCCTTAATTGATAGAGGAAAAAATTGATCGAGAAAAGCATTGGGTACTGGATACAAGTTGACAATATTTTCCCATTCTTGAACTGCTGAGCTAAATGCCGAATAAATGTCTGAAATCTTGCCATCAAAAATCTATTTAATTTGTTAGGATCACTAATATCAGTTGGAATTGTGGTGGACATTGTAACATTAGATTTATAATTTGATGCATTGAAAAAGTTTTTTGGATCAAATGCTGCATCTTCAAACATCTTTGTAATAAAATTTCTTTTTTTCGCTGAACAAAGCGCTGCAACCCTATTACGAATCTTTCGTAGTTTTTCCAGGTTAGAAGGGCTAGGTGATTTGCGATAGGTCCTATCAATATTTCGCCTCTTAGCGCGCAGCATTTTTACTTCTAAATCAAGCCATCTAGAATTTTTATGGTTATTCACTGTGCTACTCAAACTCGAAACATGTCGATCTAAAATATCTAGAAAGGTCTTATTAAAACTAGAGACTATTTCCTTAATGTGTAAGTCGGTGCTAAAATGAAGAGACGCTGCTAAGTCATTTGCCAAATCCTGAAAATTTAATGATTTCCATTTCCTCTTAAAAATCACCTGATCAAATACTGGTTGCAAATGGGAAAATAGTATATTAAATAAAATGGGAAAGTGATCGGGAAAGAAGGAGTATGAGTTGTCTATCATGATATTTAAAAGCATATCATCGTCTTCCATCGTGCTGAGTAAATCCAAAGTATTACCATGGTTATGTGTAGGGACAGTAACAAGTTGATGTAGTAAGTGTTCATTTAAAATTTCTTTAAAAATAATAGATGGGCTGTCATTTTGTTTGTTTACATGTATGTTAAAATCACCAAGGATAAGAAACATATTGTCATAACCTTCAGGACACAACTGGTAATCACAAAAGTCACCTGCTGTAATCCATGTTTCAGTGATAAAGCAAATACTGAAATCATTTTCCACAACGAACTCACAAATTGCAATTTTCTTACCATTGATAGACCAGGGATTTATTATTTAAACGCATCCGAAGACTTAGTCTTATGTTAATCAAATAAAGAGGTAGGAAAACCATTGTGTAGAAGCTTACAATTTCGAATAGTTAACTCTTTTTTATTATATCCATGTTCATTTATAAGTTCCCACCTTTTCTTAAGACATTTCTTTTCCAGTGAAAATGGTTCTTTGTCAAGTGCACGTGAAATAAAAATAGGAGTACTGTAATTTCGCAATTTATAGGCACTATTTATTACTTTGGTAACATCCCACATAGTTATACAACGAACAAGAGCTGTTCTAGATCTGCCATCAAAATACTTTCCCATTCGAAAAAATCATCAATATCAACTTTATCCTCAATAACATGCTTTAAAATGTCTCTTACATGAATCAAATCGTTCTCATCTCGCGATTTCTTGTCGCCTGTTTCTTCTTTTATTCCATGAATACGAAAACTATAAAGATGTTCACTGTCATCAGAATGTAAAGCCGTTTGATAATGTGGAGCCTCCTTCCATTTACTAATTTCATCCATTCGTGAATTTAAATCACTTTGAATTTGAGTGATTTTCGCCTGAAATTTGTTCTCAAAAAGCTTTGGTGTAGGATGACAGGAGTCACAAATCCCATTAATACTTCCAAATTCTTTCTTCTCATTTGCTTTAGAAACATTACTAAAGGCAGTCTTGGAAATGCCAAAACATATATTATGAACTGATGCATTACACATTACGCAGATTAGAGCATCGTTGTTTGATGCTAATATAGAGCAACAAGTACACAACCGACTTGAACGGACATGTATCGGACGAAGTTAATATAACTTTACTTTTACAAATATAACCAATGAATATAATAATCATTCGCTAAATTGTTTTAAGTATGTGCCTAAATTAACATTAATCTGCTTAGGACTTTTAGCGTTTTTATGGATTCTTGAAATAAAATTTAAATGCTTGCATGTCACGAAATAACAAAATCTCTAAATCAGAATGCACAATGTAAATGGGAAGTGTGCGCTGCTGTGCAAACTCTTTTCCACATGACAAGCCTCAAGGGCTTTGGAGTACATAAAAAGAAACAGTTAAGTGTTGTTGTTTCTGCCATTGGTATATTTCGATCAGTTATTGTTAATTAATTTTATAAATTTTGCGTGCTTATGTTTTAATCATTTCTTCCTAGACCGTGCAAATCATTAAGAAAATTTGATATTGATACAATGTTAGTAGAGCAGTGTGAAGTGAGAAAATGTTGGCTTTGCTAACAATGATTATCAATTTTTTTATTCTACATATATATATATATATATATA
>CABFPE010000357.1:306379-324474 GCA_900660155.1 Hofstenia miamia
GTTGAAAGCCCTCTCTGCTGCTAGTACCTTCCTTGTCTCTCTGTCTAGCTCCCTAAGTTCATTCTTGTTCCATCTAACTATTCCTGCCGAATATCTCAACACTGGTATCGCCCATGTATTAATTGCTTTTATACTATTCTGCCCATTCAATGCTGACCTCTGTAGTACCTTCCTTATTCTCCTTTTGTATTCTTTCCTTAGCCTCATCTTCATTTCCTCATGATCTGTTCTGTCTTTCTCTATCACACCTAAGTACTTGTACCCCTCTTTAACTTCCTCAATCTTATCCCCACTGCTTGTCCTCAAGCCATCCTTTTTTATTAATAATGAAAAAAATGTTATTTTCGTATTTCTTTTGTATTTGCTTAGGTGTAATGCGCGTATTATACTTATAATCGCATGCCATATTTGATGAATGAACTGCTCTTGACAGAATGATGAGGAGTTGCATGTACCAGTTACTAGTAGCCAGTGCACAGTAAATTGCTATTTAATTTATATAAATTGTGATTATTATGTAAGCGATTTTTAGTAAATTATATAAGATTTATTACCAGTTTGCACCTATCATAGGTAAGTATAACATCCGCGGTTTATCAAAATAGGGGGTGCTGAATCGTATTATAGCGTCATATAATGCCTGAGGAATTAAGATATGTTCATTATTAATATAAATTGCCAAAGTGCGAAAACCAGTCTGGAAATTTAGTTACTCTTCTATACAAATCAGAACAGTTTTAGCATTTAATCATACAGAAAAAAGATGTATAGAATGCTAAACAATGATTATGTTGAAAAATAGTTGTATGGAGCAGCATAGATTAATATAATTTATGGAAGTTATCGTTCATATTTATCTCTGCAAATGACTTGAGAAAATCTCACCGCAGCATTGGAGCAAATGACGGACATTTATCTAAATCAGTCGTCAAAGTTCATGCCAAAAAGAAAAGCAATTTTTTTTTAAAATTTGATTACCATCTATAAAAATAGTTTCAGGCTATATCCTTTATTTTTTACTAACCGTCATTCTAGCCTACTCAACATTGGTTTACTGACACAGGCAAAAATCTACAATTTTAAGCTGCGATATTATATTTAACTGATCGCATTGTTAAGAATAAATTAACACCTGCAGAGCATTATATTTGCGTAATACTTGTTTTGAAAAAGTACTTTCTGTAATTAGTTACTATATGTCATGAAATACTATTACAAATGTCAAATAGAAATCAATATATTCAGGATCAATAAAGTCAAAATCGCTATTAAATTCACTAAGGAAAAATTTAAACAACAGGCAAGCTAAAAACTCTATCTCAAAGAAGGACGTAATCATAAATATAAGGCAAAATATAAAGAATAAAAAATTAAAATAAATAGAAGGGAATTGGCCGATCCATTCGATAAACAGAAACTAAAATTTGTTCAATAAGTCATATTGTACCTTATTAATGCATGATTTTAAACATTTCACAATTCCGGCGAAGGTATAGACGAGTAGGGTGCAAGCGGAAAACGCAGAAAAAATCAACACTAATATAGTGCAAAAACGATAAGAAATGCAAAAACATGCAAAAGTTTATAAAATAATAGATATACACTGATAAATTTGGATAATTAACCAAATTCGTAGACGCAGTATATATTCAAGGACAATAGAGAAAAATTGAAATTCATAGAAAATTATAATCTATTATTACCCAAATTTATCATGTTAAAGACAAACTTATGTATGTGACTATCTACGGCAATTGCGACCAGTGACTTATCGTTTGTTCATTTTCCTTTTTTTCTATGAAGTTTGTTGTAAATTGTACTCATTGAGATGCATTAAAGATATCAAGAATAGAGAACATTTACATTTGCTCAAATATGGCCAAAGTAAAATGTTGTGAGATATAATGTTAACTGATTAATTTTGCAAGTTTTCTTGTATAAGTGCATCGATTTTTTTGCAAAGTGCCAACAATTTGTCAAAAAATAATTTACAAGATGACATGCAGTAAGCCAAATGTCCATAGCAATGTTATAAACTTGATTTATATATAAGCTAGCTTGTTTCAATGTGACTGTA
Source organism: Hofstenia miamia (assembly GCA_900660155.1). Lineage (NCBI taxonomy): Eukaryota > Metazoa > Xenacoelomorpha > Acoela > Hofsteniidae > Hofstenia > Hofstenia miamia. The sequence goes on from CABFPE010000357.1 coordinate 308,457, forward strand.
TTGGGAAATAGTAATTTCTGCATTTTATGCACCAATCAGTGTAACTTTTTATTTATGGTAATTGGTTAAGGGCAAAACCAGACTGCACATCATAAAGCCAAATACTTTTCATGATGCCTCCTTTCAAACCAGGGCGCATGTTGATATTTGAGTTAGACCGTCGACATAATTGACGTCCAGCATTGCCAAGATGTTCCGGATTTGACCTTATACTGCAATTAATATTTCTTTATATCATTCCAGGGTGGGTACGGGTCAACTCGTCCGACAGTCAAGTTAAAAATTCGACAGGTGGGGTTACTAGGCACTCTTAGACAAGTAGGGTCAAGAGTCATTTATAATTTTTAGGGAGGAAGAACACTAACAGAATTAACGAAAAATTTAAGAAATCAAACCCCTCAATCATTAAAATTCTTAAAGATTCTAATTATACTTGTATTTTTATTGATGTTTTCTTGTTTTCATTGATGATTTTATGCCAAAAATTTTTTGCAAGTATTATACTAGTAGCCCTTCTTGGATTGGTTTGGGGTACGGATCATTGTTAGACAGGCCAGGTTGGTTACATGTTAAATATTGAACATATTTCATGCTCAATATTAGAGTTCAAAATTTCCTAATCCAGGTGAAGTACCATTATCAAAATATCTTCATTACTTGAATCTTGAATCATGATTGAAAGAGCTTCATCACCAACTTTTTCAACAATTTATAAGCAACATTAGAGATTTGAAAGGAGAGTTGCATGTACGCATTGTAAAATATAAAATGATTTGACATAATAAAGTATTCTTAAATTTGTTAGAAAGTTTAAAACTTTATTTTCAGCCGATGTATACATATAAATATTACCTATAGATGGCACTTTGTATATAAAAATCTTATTCATGGCCTCTTGTACATTAGGGTGTCCCAAAAAAATCCAACCTTCTCCGATTTTGCTATAACTTGGCACAAATTTGAATTTTGGTGAAAAAACATTTGTGCTGAAATATTTTTGAAATGCAATGTCGTTTAACGCCCTGGACTTGAGATTTAAGTTTTCGATATTGAGCCACTGCTGAAAATAAGCCGAAAATCGCATATCTCAAAAACTACTTTACATGGAAACCTGGTTGATGGCTTATTCGAAGCAGAAGATATGATTTCCTATCTCACTTTAATACATTTATGCAGGCTAAATGCTCAAAATTTCGAGATATTGCCATAAAACACTTTTTTTCGCAAATATCGAGATTATCACAGTTAATAAGCAATGATGCCAGTCTTAAAACTGTTTTTTGGCATTGTTATTAAGGTACAAAATAATGCGTAACAAATAAATTGCAAAATACGTACGTAAAAATGAATACGCAAAATATTTTATGCCAATGCCTAACAAGACGTAAAATTCCAAACAGATATTTTGGGTCGTTTCAACAAAGTGTTTTGTACAAAAAATGTAAATCTACTACAAAAATACTACGAGTTTTAATTTTCTCGGAACAATAAATATCTAGTTATTTTGAAATGATATTGCCAGCACCAAGATTATTGCGTCTAGTTGTCTTTGCTTAGAAGTTCTAATTTGGTTTCACAATAATGCACTGTATTGTACAGAGTGTCAACAAACACAACAACATATGCAATAGCTGACTGATAGCTGAGGTACCATAAACCTTAATCTCAATTCAGTTTCTAGGTCAAGTACCTTAGTCAGACTGAAAAGTTTGAAGAACAAGTTTGTTTGTGTTATCAGAGTGTCCAGTAGCTTCAGTATGCTTTCGTAGCTGATGCTTATAAGCATGGCTAACAGTAGCTAATAACTCTTGGATGGTCACTCAACTTTGGAGCCGATTCTGAAAAATGTATAGTCGTAACCAGTGATAACGCACATTCAGCAGGATCGTTTATGCAAGGCAACTTCTTGACTAAATTTTTTGTTGAGGTGTATTTGGGACTTTGAGGCCAAACCTTAGGATTTTGCTAAAAAAACCGATGATTTTGGAAACAATTTTATTAGCGTTTGCAAATCTTGGCCAATTAAATCATGCAAATGTGTTGTCTTTTTGAGCTCAGGCGTTTTTACTAAGCCTTGGCCTATGGTGCTGGTGCCATTCTTCTGTTTTCCTTTGTAAGCTTTCAATTTCCTCCACATTGCAAGTTTTTCAGTTGGTGATAATTTGTTGCTTAAAAATGCAAAACTGACATGACGTTCACTAAGATACCACAAGTGGTTTTCTAACTTTTCTTGGGCAGACGTGGCAAAGTGTATATAAAGCGATGGGTACAACTCAATTGTTCTTGAATCAGAACTCTTTATCTTGTCAAGCTCTTGCCACATGTGAAGGTCGTTTATTGCAGCATCTGCAACATCGCTTGCTGTACACCAGTTCTTTACGTAAAAAAGTGAAAGAAATGATGCTAACAACCTGACGTTTTTCAAAAATAATTCATCTGCGAATCCAATTTCCAAAAGTTGATGGTGGAAGAGAGCTATTTTGAAGGTATATATTAATTTGGCCATCCACCTTGCATGGTGAAATGCACCAGGAGCTTTAAAAGAAAAAGGTGTTGCAGTGTGGCTAGCTCCACCTAGAAACAAAATTGCCAGCTCAACTACTTCCTTGTAATCTACTCTAGAAGATTTTTTATTGGTAATCCAATCTTTTAAAAAATGCAGAGTTGATTCTTGGATCCTCTGAAGTCGTCTTGATTTAAATGTAAATATTTCGTTACTTGATTTGTTGATTGCAGTCCAGTTTTTAGCAAACTGTTTGAAAAGCGGTTCTTGTGGGGATTTGGCAGCCTGTCCAAAAACGTTTTGCAAATTAGTTCTAAAATGTGGTGACAGCAAGCCAATTGAAACACGGGATGTCCAAATGCAGATTGTAATTGCACCGCAACTCCTTTGTTAAGTCCACTATTGGTTGCTGTTGTGTCAAATAAACATCTATCAATTTTTGAAAAATTTACTTTAGCATCGATTAGTGATTGTAACAGCTTGTTTGCTTCACTTGTGGAACCAGTATCATTACTCATGTTTATTACATCTAACAAAATTTCATGGTCNGTAAGCTTTCAATTTCCTCCACATTGCAAGTTTTTCAATTGGCGATAATTTTTCACTGAAAAATGCAAAACTGACATGACGTTCACTAAGATACCACAAGTGGTTTTCTAACTTTTCTTGGGCAGACGTGGCAAAGTGTATATAAAGCGATGGGTACAACTCAATTGTTCTTGAATCAGAACTCTTTATCTTGTCAAGCTCTTGCCACATGTGAAGGTCGTTTATTGCAGCATCTGCAACATCGCTTGCTGTACACCAGTTCTTTACGTAAAAAAGTGAAAGAAATGATGCTAACAACCTGATGTTTTTCAAAAATACTTCATCTGCAAATCCAATTTCCAAAAGTTGATGGTGGAAGAGAGCTATTTTGAAGGTATATATTAATTTGGCCATCCACCTTGCGTGGTGAAATGCACCAGGAGCTTTAAAAGAAAAAGGTGTTGCAGTGTGGCTAGCTCCACCTAGAAACAAAATTGCCAGCTCAACTACTTCCTTGTAATCTTCTCTAGAAGATTTTTCATTGGTAATCCAATCTTTTAAAAAATGCAGAGTTGATTCTTGGATCCTCTGAAGTCGTCTTGATTTAAATGTAAATATTTCGTAACTTGATTTGTTGATTGCAGTCCAGTTTTTAGCAAACTGTTTGAAAAGCGGTTCTTGTGGGGATTCGGTAGCCTGTCCAAAAACGTTTTTGCAAATTGATGCACAAATTAGTTCTAAAATGTGGTGACGGCAAGCCAATTGAAACACGGGATGTCCAAATGCGGATTGTAATTGCACCACAACTCCTTTGTTAAGTCCACTATTGGTTGCTGTTGTGTCAAATACACATCCAACAATTTTTGAAAAATTTACTTTAGCATCGATTAGTGATTGTAACAGCTTGTTTGCTTCACTTGTGGAACCAGTATCATTACTCATGTTTATTACATCTAACAAAATTTCATGGTCTGAATGAAGAGCATTTATAACAACCACCAGAACACATTTGTTTTCTTGAGTATGGGTTGTCTGCTTTAAGCTTTTGCCATCCCAATGTATGACCCAGTATCCATCATCGTTTAACATTTCAATTCTTGAAATATGTTTACTCTGTGTATTGTACTTCTTGACAAGTTCACTTCCCCCAAATCAGCTCCACCTGCAGTTAGAAGAGTAGCAGTATGCCATAGCTGTTTTCGAACAATCAGTCCATGAATATCTGCTGTTAGGCTTGCTTTTCCATAGTTTCTTTATTTAGTTGCAAAGTAATTGTGTTCATTTTTGTTTTACTTTTTTTGGAAGGTTGAAATGTTGGATCTTGTGCATCATCTTTTTTGTTTTCACTCTCATCACTACTGGAGCTGTATGCAGCTTCCTAAACTTGGGTTTCTGTTCTTTGAGTTGATTTTCTTTTTCTGTTTTTCCTTTCAGTTGTCTTGCNTTTTTCAAAAATAATTCATCTGCGAATCCAACTTCCAAAAGTTGATGGTGGAAGAGAACTATTTTGAAGGTATATATTAATTTGGCCATCCACCTTGCATGGTGAAATGCACNAAACTTGGGTTTCTGTTCTTTGAGTTGATTTTCTTTTTCTGTTTTTCCTTTCAGTTGTCTTGCATTTTTGCCTTTGAAGGTCTGTGTCACGTCCAACAATTGTCCCATTCTGGCTTGATTCTTTCATGTTAAGCAAAATTGTTAGATCTTCCAAACTCTTTTGTTTTAAGCTAGAATTAGTTGTACCTTCAGCAGTCTCTTTGAGGTAATCTTCACATTGCTTTGTCACAACCCAAAATGTTTGTTTGTATTGGTTGATGAACTCATCTTGCTTTTGCTTCATCGAGGATGTAAACTTTTTTCTACCTTTTAAAATTTTGTTGTTGTATTGGCTTAAATGTTTTCGGTTTTTGTCAAGATTAAGCAGTCTTGCAATTAAAGCATTCTCTAATTGACATAGATAGCCACATTTAACCCACCATGAAATAACTACAGTCACAGCTTGTTTTGCTGCATCTCTTTGGGTAGATTGTCTCTTGCTAGAGAGCTGCATGTGCTCGTGAATGGAATAATAGCTCAAAAGCACATCTTCATTGGTAGGAGGCTTGTNAACTCATCTTGCTTTTGCTTCATCGAGGATGTCAACTTTTTTGTACCTTTTAAAATTTTGTTGTTGTATTGGCTTAAATGTTTTCGGTTTTTGTCAAGATTAAGCAGTCTTGCAATTAAAGCATTCTCTGATTGACATAGATAGCCACATTTAACCCACCATGAAATAACTTCGGTCACAGCTTGTTTTGTTGCATCTCTTTGGGTAGATTGTCTCTTGCTAGAGAGCTGCATGTGCTCGTGAATGGAATAATACCTCAAAAGCACATCTTCATTGGTAGGAGGCTTGTCTTTCAAATATGAAAATCTATCCAATACTGATTTGTCAAATGGCCAAAATGTAACTTTATTGCGGGTGTTCATGCTATCAGAACATACATAAACACCTCCACAGCTGGAAATCTGTCTATTAGGAATAGTGCAAAAGACAAAATTGGAAAAGGCAAATTTCCAGGTGTTGCAAAGGTGATGAAGGAAAAGCCACATGGATATATATATATATATATATATATATATAGTAGTGCGTGATATCAAGCTGTGCTTAACAAATTGGCTAGACAACGGAGTTGTTACTTTTGTTACTGCAATTTGACTCTTGATCAGGAACCTATTCCTAACATTACTTGTAAGTTCAGTGTCAACTTTATTGGAACCTTGGTACATTTAGACAAGAGAATAAATTTGACAATAAAAAATTGAATTTCCAGTTACTTAAGGCAGTTCAAGGCAGCAAATTTGAACTTCCAGGCAGTTTCAGAGAGCACGGACACCCTTTAGAGGGTGATCCAACGTATAAATTGTATTTTATATTTGGATATCATGAATATTCATTCTCTATAGTGAAACATTATACAATTGTTTTGTATGCTGTGCACATTTATCAACTTCAAGAATGGATGATCGACTTTTCATTTGGAACAATTTTCAAAACATTTACAAAGCGCAATGAGCTATAACATTCAATGATTTGCATAGTGATATAAGCAGACAACTTGTTGCCATTTTTACTGCTGCTTTTATTCACGTTTATATTTTTTCTGGTGTAGTTGTTTTATATATATGTTATNGTGCTCGTGAATGGAATAATAGCTCAAAAGCACATCTTCATTGGTAGGAGGCTTGTTTTTCAAATATGAAAATCTATCCAATACTGATTTGTCAAATGGCCAAAATGTAACTTTATTGCGGGTGTTCATGCTATTAGAACATATGTAAACTCCTCCACAGCTGGAATCGTTCTGCCTAACTCTTTACATAGTTTTTAGTAACACTAAAACTAAATAGAAAACCTGCAAAATAAAATCCAAAATAGAAAAAGATGGTGGCAGCTATGCACTATATAACGTCGAAAGAAGTTGTTTAGTTTAAATCTGGCTTATGAATTCTAGTTTCAAAATATAACGATTAGTATTTGAGAACAAAGTGAATGTTACCAATTGCTACAATATAAGTGAAACAATTGCCAACGTTTAAAAAATGTTGATATTTGTCACATGTAACAAAAAACGTTGTCCGGTTATTACTTAAAATTGATTGTTTAATACTTTTATTGTGGCAAATAGCAACAGAATTATTTTCACGCAAATTATAAATACATGTTTTTCATTTTCGATTCATTATTAATAATTCTATTTAACCTACATGTATATTTTGCTTTAAAATGTATTTAGGCGAAGATATAGAATAGGATGCCCGCGGACAAAATATACACTACTATAGGGTAAAATTACTGAGAAATGCAATAAAACGCCTAAAAAGTTTATAAAATAATAGATATAGACCGATAGCATTGCATAATTAACGAAATTCATAGAACGAGGTTTATATTTAAGGACATTAGCACAGAATACTTGATATGCATAAAAGATATAAAAGAATAGTCATGCATATCTATTCATTTTTCAGCGATATATCAGAATAGACGACTCAGATTTTTTAATATCTTACTTGAAATTTTGAAATAAATTGAAACAGCTTTGCTTTTCAGAGAATTACTTCTCCCGATTTTACATTTTATTTACCGATTAGTAAAACTAATTTAGTGTGACTGCGTTGCATAAATTTTTAATGTATAAATATTATACATTTCCGCTAATATTGTCTTTAATATAGTTTACTGAACAAATCTTCATTGCTAAATATATTTAATGAAATACCCCATTTTGACTTTAAGTCTGTTGGTTTTTGTCTTTTAATTAACATTTTCCTCAAAGAGGTGCAATAGCCTAAGCAGATTGATTCAATAATAATTGGGCAATCCACATATGTACAATAGGGTGTCCCAAAAAAATCCAACCTTCTCAATTATAAATGTGATAATTGCGAAAAATCATGTGTCGGCAAAACAAAAAGACATTTGGTAACAAGAATGAAGAGCACCCAATCAAAAATGCGAAGTCTTAAGAGCGTAGAAAATGCTCTTCAAATGATATTCAAGTTCTTCCTACACTAGAAGAATCTCTGAAGAATGTAAATATGAGTTGTCATGTTCTTGAAAAGTCCCTGAAGAACATGTTAAAAAGTTCAACTACAATTATATTTTAACCCACTAAGCACATTTGGTGTCCAAAACCCAAAGACACTATTATAGCATATTGATTTACAGTCTAAGTATTAGTTGTGAATTCATTTTCAATTACATTTTTGAAATATGGCAGAATGCCATCTATCGTGAGAACTAAGAATATAGTAATTGGGGATATTAGTAGATTTATTTGCAGATAGATAAAAATTAGAATAAAATATGGAAATACATATCATAATTGATTGAATTAACAGTGATTTTAAACAATACTACTGGGTTAATTACGGAATTAGTGCAAAATAGTATATATATATATATATATATATATAGTGTAAATAATAAACCATGAAGAAATTGTATATATATGAAATCCCCGAGGTGATTTTTCTCAGAAATTCATCTGTAATGTTATTATCGAATTAAGATTAGTCCTGCAGTTCTTTTAATATATCATGGTTCAAGAAAAATTGCTGATGATTTCTGTAGTTTTTCTCTTCTAATCGGTTATTCTTGAATTTTTTTTAAATTTCTTTAAACAGAAATAATCGTTTTGGTTGTTATCATTCTTATGTAATTGCTATCCCATTGATTATTTAATCAATAAACAGTAACCGCAAATCGAATTGAAATAAATTGATGTCCATATTAGGTAAACAACCACTCTTTGTATTATTGAGAGAAGCTATGATAGTTCAAAAACAACACCATAGCAATTACATAAGAATGATAACAACCAAATCGAAAATCAAAAAACGAAAAACGGAATTGAAATATTTCAATTTTGAAAATGGAAATTTGCAAAATGAAATTTGAAAAGCGAAAATGAAAAATGGTTATTTCCGTTTTTCAATTTCAATTTTCATTTAATCTTTCCAGATGATCAAAATGAAAAATGAAAAACGGAAATGGAATTGGCCACCTGGTACCTGCATATGGATGTTTCAAGAGTGATATGTATTTTGAAATAAATAGAGGCAGGATTCACATTTCATTGCAAATTTATTTTTATAGAATTAGTAAGTTTTATAAAACTTTGAACGATTTAAATGAGATTTCCCTCAGCTGCGATTTTCTCATCTAAATTTTACTCAAAGTTTCTCAATCTTAAAAAAAATTGAAATTTATCTCAAGTTTTCTATCATCAACATGCCTTCCATTGTAAATCGACAAAATTCTTATTCAATATATTGAAATGTACGATTTATCTACTGCTTTACCGAAGATTTGAAAATATTTGAATTAATACAAACTATTGGATTTTAAGAAGCGTCTTGCTGAAGCAGAGCGATTATTTCTGTTTAAAGAAATTTAAAAAAATTCAAGAATAACCGATTAGAAGAGAAAAACTACAGAAATCATCAGCAATTTTTCTTCATGGTTTATTATATACACTAATTTGGTTAAATAAAAAATATTTGCTTGCCTAACTTTTGCATGTACGAGCCGCCACTGCTACCACCACCACAAACATAATAATATAAATATTGCAATAACTAATTATTACCAGGATTACAATTGTACTTTTTATCATTGAGAGAACTCATAATTTCTTATATATTCAATTATTAAGATTCTCTGTCAACTTACATCAGCACAAAGTAATCGGGAGTTTTCAGAAACGCTCTTTGTTTGTAGCAGACAAAATTTAGATGTTAGAAGTATTGCATCAGCCAAGAATGCAAGTCTGATTAAATTTAGTGAATGTTTTGTGTCATTTGCAAAGTTTAAGTTTTCAAATGAATTTTTTCTTCTATTTCAAAGGACAATTTTAACATTAGGCCTAAGCCCGCGCCCAGCCCGACCCAACTTTAGGCCCAACCACATTCCAACTCTGATATATATATATATATATCAGCCCATGGGGCCTCCCCCCACTAGAAATTATTTTAAAAATATACTATGGATATTACTATTAATTGAGATGGTTTGTGATGTTAGCATCAGGCTGGCAAATAGGTCGACCCAACTCGACAGGCGGATTTTGTTAAAGAAAACGTGGGTTGGGTTGTCGGTCACACTTGTTCAAGTCGGGTAATGGGTCAAAATTTTGAAAATTGCCGGGTCATAGAAATGCATTGTTTGAAGGATTTCCCTGAAATATTAGTGAAAACTATGCATTTCCATTCAGTATACAATCTAATATGCTATATAAATGACACTTTTAAATTAATGTTAACGATATAGTTTCATGTTAGTTTTGTCAAATATTTGCAAATACACCTCGGGTCAAAAGCTGACTGTCTGACATATAGGTCGGGTCATGGGTCAATTGTCAGCGAGTAGGGTTAGGTCGAGGATCAAAATTCTGATCGGTTTGCCACTCTGATTAGCATATATACAACACCTTTACCGAAAGCCCTCACCATAACTTTTCGATATCATTGATTCTGACTTAATATTGCAAAAAGTATACAGTGCTGTGAAAAGGTTTGGAAACACCTATGCATTTTCCATTACACTTAAATATTCGTAATTTTTTTGTTCTCTATAATACAAATGAAAGTCTAAATGGTTTGTATTTATTCATAAACATGTTTAAGATTAAAATACTAAAAAATTCGTTGCTGCAGATATTGGCAGACAAAACTCGTGCACAGATCTAATGCTTACGGAAAACCAATCTTTCTTACTGAGAGATTGCAAAAATGACGAAAGTTTCGGTTGAAACTGTTTGTAAGACACTGAAAAGAATATCTGAGACTGGTTCTTTATCTTCTCGAAAGAGGTCAGGAAGACCGAAAAAGACGAGCAGCCCAACTGACCGCTTGGTTTTCCGCTATGCGGTTGCCAATCCAATGTCATCATCTGCTGAAATTCTTAGTGCTCTGCCCAATTCCATTAGGATTTGCTCTTCAACAATCCGAAGAAGACTCCTCTATAAATACAAGTTGAGAACTTACCGTCCAGCAAAGACATGTCTCCTCAATGCTAAAAACATTCGTGATCGCCTAAATTTTTGCCGTCGATATCGTCACTGGACAGTTTAAGACTGGAAACGTGTTCAGTTTTCTGATAAATCAACCCTCTGTCAATATCACAGCTATCGGCCATTCGTGCAACGACCACTTAATGAGCGGTTCAGGATTCGATACACACTGCCACATGTCAAACAGCCCAGACAACTTATGATATGGGGTGCTATCTTGGCACAAGGACGATGCGGCCTTTATGTTCTCAAGAAAGGCGAGACTGTGAATGGGAAGAAGTATCTCGACATACTTCAAGAGAAAGTGCCCCCTTGGAAATCCGCGAAACTGATACCTTTCAACAAGACGGAGCACTAGCTCACACCTGTAAAATTGTGAAGAATTGGTTTGTGACTCAAAGATTCAACCTGCTTGAAGGATGGCCCAGGAACTCCACTGATTTGAACCCCATAGAAAATATGTTGTCCTTTCTGAAAGCAAAAGTTTCTGAGAGGAAGCCCACATCTTTGAAATCTTTGGAAGAAGCCATCAAGATTGTTTGACCACTGAAATTTCTTCTGCTTACTGCGAAAAGTTGATCTCATCAATGCCCAGGCGACTTGAGGCATGTCTTAGAAATGGAGGTCGTGCTACCAAATACTGAACTTTGGACTTCAACTTAAACATGTTTATGAATAAATACAAACCATTTAGAGTTTCATTTGTATTATAAAGAACAAGAAAATTACGAATATTCAAGTGTAATGGGAAAATGCATAGGTGTTTCCAAACACAGCACTGTAGATGTTATATATCCATAACCATAGATATATTGATTTCACATTTCAAAATCAACATCGGGGTACATAAAATGATGTTGAATTTACATGAAATTAATGTTATTTATAAGAATCTTTTATATAAATTTTATATCAGCTGGCCCCTCTCCAAAATTTTCCACGCTACTCCACTACACGTTTTTTTTTATAAGAAAGTTTTTTTTGGCCCAGTATTGAAACTTTCTTAGATATTTCATGTTTTCAGTACCAAAACTTTCTTGTAACTTTCTTAAAAAAATTTTATTTTAGCAGGAAGTATTTGTGCGCATGCGCAGTTAAAGGCATTGTTAAAATTGCACAACTACCAGTTTTCATGAAAAAACAAGAATCATAAGATTTAGTTAATACAAGATGAACCGACAATCTAAGACTATAGTTTGCTGGAGTGCTTGTTTTGGTTATTTAACAGGAAAGAACCATGAATGTTAAGGTGGGTTTACAGCTTATCAATGAATTATAATATCTCTAAATTGAGAAGAATGCATTGTTGTTGATACGCTGTTTACAGCGTCTCAATTGAACTTGTTTTTCACACTTTTATTTGTTATTGATACAGAGTTTACAGCTGACTAATCGAATGAATATAATTGATTCAATGTTTACATTAGTGTAATGACTTTTAAGAAAGGAATGAAAGACCTTTATCGAACAAAACGGAAAACACTGAGACAGTNTATATATATATATATATATATATATATTCGTGAGAACCAATAGAAATAGAAACACATTCTTAGTAATTTGACATATTGGTGTAGTTTCATTTTGGCTAGCACAAAATATTTGGAATTATATATTTGCTTGCATATCTTGATTTTTAGTTCTTATCTGTTGAATTTTTTGCTTGTTCATAATTATTCCTATTGTTGTTTGCGGCTTGCTCATCACTAAGTTAATCAACTTGCACACAAAACTGAATGCAAATATTTTAGTTAGATTAACTAATGACATGCACAGAAAGTGATATAGGTCGAAATATAATAATTTCATATGGAGAAATTGAGAACATCATTTTTGTAAATGTTGTAGCCATCTAACGGATCAACTTGAAAATTTATATTGCCAGCTAAATTAAAATTTACAATTTATGCTAACAGAAAATGCTTTGTAGGAATTAATTATAGCATTCTCTTATCGAATGCCAGCAAAGCTGTTACCAAAAATATTTAGCTCGCGGAATCAATAACAACCTATAACCTATAAAAGCTTTTATGTGCATTTTCTAAACAGTGGATATAGTTATTTTGACATCTACGTCTAAACAAACAAAACCGTTAATCCTATTTAAAGTATTGCAACTACTAGATGAACTTGTCGAATGCATATAGAACAATTTTGTATGCTGTAAACTATCTTGCTTTATTTGAGTTTGCATGAAAATTACATTAAGAATGAAGGCAATTCATAAAAATTAATAGTTTGTATAGCGGCATATTTAAATCAATCATTTTTGGCATATTCAAACTGCAGATTACAACCATTCACTAGCAGAAGCAGAAGTGCAAGCCAGTTGGCACTGACCACCGGTCATAAGTTCGAATTTGAATTAATCTATGTAATTAATTATAGTTAGTGATTTTAGTAATTATGCGATTAACTGCAAGCATCAGTGTTCATTAATATTAATGAACAGTTTTATATAGCTCTGGGCAGTTTAGGGTTAAGGGGCAAATGTGTCAATTATTCTTCTAGGTCACGCATGACCCGCGAAAAATTTGACACAAAGCTAAAAATTAATTGATGTTTACCGACCGGCCGGTTTTCTGCCGGTTTTGGCCGGAAAATTATATTAGCATTGTATATTTAATCTATGTAAGTACATTGTGTATATATATATATATATATATATATATATATATACTGTGTTTATCTAGATGATTACACATGCAAAGAGCTGATATTGCATAACGCAATTTTCAATCTATTATAACTACATTTCTAGCAAAACCCAATTTGGATATTTTCATTTTATCAATTCTTTGCATAACTTTAATCAGTTGTTTCCACTTTCATGGAATGAAAAAATGTGACCGCTTCAGCTTTATTTAGTTAGTTTACTTTGCATGATAGTTAAAATATATAAAACTAAGCGAGTAGCATTATCAATTATTATGTTTCACATTGCTGTAGCATTTGACCCCGTTTAGCATTTAATAACTTATGAGTACACAAATAAAATTTAAAGAATATTTCGCTAAAACTAAACATAATTGCTCGTTTAGTAGGATGTGTTTATTGACATTTGTATTTGAATGTCTTGTTGCATCCCTAGTAAATAAATTTGGAAAATTTGGCAAAAAATTGCCAAATTATTGCCAAATATTTGGAAAGGATTTGCAAATCGATTCCAAATATTTGGCAAATTTTATGCAAACTTTCCAAGAATTTGCCAAATTTTCCAAATAATTTGCAAACTTTCCAAGAATTTGTCAAATATTTGGTAAAATTTGCCAAATTTCTAAGTTTTGTGATAAATGATTTTTCATCAGCTTTAGTTATTTATAACAGCAGTTGGTTAAACTGCTTCACAGTATACATAAGATGTATACAGAAGACGTATAGATCCAATACAGACTATTCATAGTCTAAACTACAACAATCAACTGCCAACCAAATGCATTAAAGCATTAGTATGCAAGTCAACATCGTAATTCTTAACTAATGCAACATCGAAAATTTTCCAATTAATCTTGTTTATATTCCGTAACAATTAGCTCAAAATTTTGGCAGTTATAAATTATAACTTAAGCATTTATAAGTATGTTAGATTTAAAAATTATTTCTGGTATGAACATAAAAAACTAATAGAATACAGGTTATAACACTAGTCCATAACTAGTACTAATTGAGTATTTAAATGTTGCATAAATTATTCTTAGATATATAAATACTTTAATTGTTTATAACAGTAGTCAATGAAAAGTTGAAATTTTCGTTATATTGGTTTAAAAAATGTTTGAAATACTCAATTATATATTATGTACACGTTTATTTATTCAAATAAGCTTTAAATTAATGAATGTACAAATTGTACAAATTTGGAAAATTTGGCAATTATTNGAACGACACATTTACGCTGCTACGACGTCAAACCGACGTCCTATGTGATTTTGTAAAATAATTGCTCTTATTATGAGTGATAAATGGAAGTTCATAACAATGCTGCTTTCGCCTTTTACAGATCTTTTGCATGTAGATAACTGTAAATATACATAGATACCAAGGAGTACTTACCCTAGTAAATAAATTTGGAAAATTTGGCAAAAAATTGCCAAATTATTGCCAAATATTTGGAAAGGATTTGCAAATCGATTCCAAATATTTGGCAAATATTTGCCAAATATTATGCAAACTTTCCAAGAATTTGGCAAATTTTACCAAATATTTGACAAAGTCTCCAAATTTTGTGCTAAGTGATTTTTCATCAGCTTTAGTTATTTATAACAGCAGTTAGTTAAACTGCTTCACAGTATACATAAGATGTATACAGAAGACGTATATATACAATACAGACAAATCAGTCTTAAACTACAGCAATCAACTGCCAACCAAATGCATTAAAGCATTAGTATGCAAGTCAACATCATAATTCTTAACCAATGCAACATTGAAAATTTTCCAATTAATCTTGTTTATATTCCGTAACAATTTGCTCAAAATTTTGGCAGTTATGAATTATAACTTAAGCATTTATAAGTATGTTAGATTTAAAAATTATTTCTGGTATGAACATAAAAAACTAATACTTATGTCCAATATTGTGATCAGGTATTGATCATGATTAACTCATAAATTTACAACGTATTTAATAAGAATCTATATATTTATGAAATTAAGTTTATAACAGTAGTCAATGAAAAGTTGAAATTTTCGTTATATTGGTTTAAAAAATGTTTGAAATACTCAATTATATATTATGTACACGTTTATTTATTCAAATAAGCTTTAAATTAATGAATGTACAAATTGTACAAATTTGGAAAATTTGGCAAGTATTTGGCAAATATTTGCCAAATATTTGGAATATTGCCATTGACAAAAATTATGCATTTTTTTCCAAATGTTTGGCAAATATTTGCCAAATTTTCCAAACGTATTTACTAGGGATTTTTCAAAATTATTTTGAGTGTCTCTTCCAATATTATTAAAATACAAGGGTTCCAGTTGCTTTATTTGAATGAGGTCTCTCAAATTTCAATACATTATACTTTCAGTATTATAAACAGGTTCTTTGAATATTATTAGTAAGTTTCATAGAAAACTGAAATAAAATTACCCTATAAAAATGCAGACAACTCCATTTGTAGCAAAATTTGTAAGAGATTCCAGAAAATAAATTTAATTATTATTGTAATTGCAATACTGGAGATTGCTCACACTACAAAAATTTTTAGAATTTTAAATGTTCATAGAAATTCCTCCAAAACTAAGCAAAGTATTCATTGTTTACAAAATAAAACAAGAATATTTTTTATAATTTTGGCCGGTAAACGGCCGGTAATTTTACCAGCCTTTCATAAAATTTAAAAGCGGCTGCAGGCCGGTAAATTGCCGGCCCAAGGACAAACAGCCTCGGCCGGCCGGTAGCCGGTTCCATCTCTGGGTGAAACTA
>CABFPE010000357.1:324613-335478 GCA_900660155.1 Hofstenia miamia
TAGCCGGTTCCATCTCTGGGTGAAACTATCCTAATTTAGATGTTTTATTGAAACAAAGCTCTAACAATCAATCATGAGTGCTAAGGGTGTTCGCGGTCCTTCAGCTCACGGGTCGCGGGTCAGAAATGAACGGTTCAAGGGTCAAGTTGCCGCGGGTTGTTGAGGCTCACGGGTCAAGTACAAGTGACCCGTGGACATACCTGGCGTCTGGTCATACCGGTCTGAGAGTTTCTCAAATCTCAAGTTGTGAAAGCACGTGGAATTATCATATTTACATTTGCTAAAATATTATTGTAATTACAATCAATGCAAGTGCATAACGTAATAGTGCCATTGAACATTGAATGTCGATTCATTCGGGTATAGATTCTGTAAATAAGAGTTTGAAGGATCTAAACAATAACACCATATTAATGAAACGTTATAGTAATATGTTTTAGAGCTAATAGAAATTGTTAGAAACCATGTTCATTTCCACTGTGCCTTTAAAGGCACAAACCAATAAAATACCACAATTAATTCATAATTAGATTATATTTTCAGAGTAAACGTAACATTTAGTATACTATGGGTGGCGGAATTTTTACATTGACGGGATTATTTTGATTTCTGGATCACCACGGAGCGTTTAACTTTGTTTCTGATTATTAATTAGGCTTGAAATTAAGATTCAAAAACATCACTATCGATGTTTGGGATTAATCCTAACTTGTCATAAAATACTAAAATCCATCATGGATTAATTATTTACATAGAGGTAGAGGGTGAGATTAAATTACTTGATCTATTAAAAAATGTGTATATATACAAACAATAATGATATTCACTATGTGTTTACATATTGGTGCTTCAACATTCAAATCATTTAAAACAGTATACACAATGCTTTTATGCTATTCTAGCATACTGTATCTAAATGTTCATGTAAAAAATTGAGAGACGCTAGCATAATATTAAATACTTCAAAATATGGGAAAGGAATTTAGTTTTAATATTTTTGCAATATGTTTTTAATAATAGCATTTATCCGTTGAGCAACATCAATTTTGAAAAAATGCACTCTCAAATTCATGTTTCCAAAAGCTAATATAAAATGCTTTGTGGAAAAAAATTGAAAACACATAGAAGAATTCTAAAGACAGATTCGGATAGACAATAAAAAAGATCTTTAAAAATGTTAGTATGACTTTTTGAGTTTTACTTTTTTCTTTGAGCAAACATCAATTTAAAAATAATTTCTCTCAAATCACTGTTTTCAAATTCTAATATAAAATGCTTTGCGTAAAAAATTGAAAACACATAAAAGAATTCTAAAAACAGATTCAGATAGACAATAAAAAGATCTTTCAAAAATGTAGTATGACTTTTTGAGTTTTTTATTTTTGACTGTATAATTTGGAAATTTGTTGTTTTTGCCATTTCAAAAGCAGCATATACGACCCATTTTTTGCCAAAAACCAAAATGAAAAGGATAAAATTCTGCTCACTTGATGATTTTTAAGCATACCTTTAGCACAAGGCTTGTTTATGGAAGCGGAATTTTGATTTCCACCTCATCCAGCCCATGAAATTTTCCGTGGGAAATTGCGTGGAGCCCGCAGATCTCCATAGCACAAATTCTAAATGGAGTTTTTCAATAGTATATAATGCTAATTTTCAATTTCAAAGCATTGGTTAAGAAATTATATAGCATTTACTACAACTGCTGTGTAATGGTCTGTTTTTTTCAATTTCAGCATATATTTTTCCAATTGGTAAGTACAACCCCAGTCCAGAGCAGTTCCATCTCTGACTTCATCTCCTGTTGACAGAGGAAAGAACATGACTGAGGATCATGCCGTATTAAGACTGTGCTGTCACAATGTACCTTTAGTTGTATTTTGTAACTTGCAATAATTTGAATTTAATACCTTATTTTATTGTTTTTTTATTAGCATTCATCATATTTTACTACTGTTTAAAGAATACAGAAAACTTTAGCAAAGTATAATTTCAAAAACATATCATTCACAATATCTACATTTCTCATTGCTAGTTTTGGTTTTGGCAATAATTTGAATAAAAATAATAGACAAAATTCATAGTAAATTTACATGTTTTGTGTTGTAAATGAATGCATAACACATAAAACCTTTTTTAAAAAAATCATTATTGTGAAATAGCACCCAAGTTTACGAGTGCTTCATGCTTCAGCTAGTACTTGGTACACATTGTTCTATAAAAATATAAGTTAAATATTGCCAGAAATCATAATCACTAAGAGCAAATTTGGTTCTGCCCTCGATACCTTGTGTAAAAGCTCTGATCATTGCTTAATTTCTTTAGTTTTGAAATCACAACGTTAGGTATCTGGAAGAAGATAACATGGTGTGAAATAAGGCTAGCATTATGTCTTCAGTATTTAAAAAAATGTGAATTTGGTAGTGAAAGAATAAAAAAAATTTTATGTCATCAAACTATGCAGTGCACTTGCAACAGACAATACTATATTAGTTTAATAGACAGGACAATAATGATTTTTGAATCTTAGACTTGATTATATGTTTCAACAAGATTCTCATCCATTATTGCTCATGAGAACGATTTAGTAAATCTTAAATAATTGCAATTGTTGGTAATTATTCATTTTCTAAAGTATTCAATAGCTTAATTGATTTCCAGATATTGCAATATCACTTAAGTAACACTTACCCCTGCTTAATATATTTGTACTATGTTTGTTATAGGCATACATTTCATGAGGAATGGAAGCATCTGTGCTCTGTTGAGGGGGAACATTCCCCCAGTCCGCCCCTCTGAGTGCGCCTCTGGCTCTGACTATCCTGATCACTGGAAGCATGCCTTAATAACACCAATACCGAAAAGTACTGGAATTACTGAAGTAAATGCTGAAAAAGTTTTTTGATCAGTACAATAAAGCAAATGATTTTAAAAATTTTGGATTCAATTGTATTAGAAAAATTTGAAGAAAAAATTAAAAATATTGTGGATTCACTGCAAGCTGCGCATAAAAAGAAGAAAAATCTTACTTGTTTTATTATTATTATACAATAGATTCAATAACCAATTTAACAACATGGATATTTGTGTGCTATTTGCAGGATACACTGGCAAAATCAATTCTAATATTGTAATTTATATAAATGTTGATATATTAAAATATTCTTATGATACAAGAGTTGTTATAAGCTAATAACATCAACAGCTGAAGATTTTCTGAATTTGAAAAATACAATAACAAAGGTATTTGAACACTCAAAAGAAGTAGACTTAAAGATTAACACTATCAAATCCTGGGAAATATTTTTTGTACATAGTGGCAAAAGAAACATCAATGTAAAGAATTCAATTTAAAAAAGATTCAAATTAATGCAAATTCAATACCAATAAACAAAGATTGTGAAATATTTAGGATTGTATATAATAAAATAGCTATGAACATGCAGGAGTTTATTAGAAGTAAAGCGAGTTTAATTGTATCATCAAATTTACTAAACTATACATTGAATATGTGGATTATACCAAAATATTTATATACATCTGAAGTATTTGTACAGACAAATAACATTACATTTCTAAAAAATCCTATTAAACTATTTTCTAATGTTTCAAAATTGAACACAGATCATTCAATTTCACTTGTCAATAATGCCGTCAAATAGCAATTGAAAAAAAACGTTAGGAAATATAATCTATGATCTTAATCCTCCTTGAAATGAAAGATTTCTTAAAATCAAGATGAAAAATACAAGAGCATTACTAAGATCCACAGTGGCACATAAAACATTAATCAAGTTAATCAAAAATTGAAAATCTTGATAAATTCTTGAAAATTTCTAAGATTTTTCTTTGAAAAAACTTGCAAGAACTTGCCAAGAAATTTCTAAGAAATTCCAAGAATCTTGAAAGAAATTTTCAAGAAATCCAAAAATCAGGAAAAATCTTGAAAAGTTCTTGGAAGTTTCTTAGATATTCTTGGAAAAAACTTGCAAGAACTTGGTAAGAAGATTTTCTAAGAAATTTGGCAAGAAACATTTGTTATTAGATTTGATTTTGTAGTAATAGTAGAGATGAGACTTTAAAAACTGATTCTATATCTTCTAGGAAGTAAAAATTCAAAAATTTGAGTGGTGGTGCAGTGTAGTGCAACGAAAATGGTCATAGAACATATATAGAGCGATAAATATCGTAAGAAGTTTTGGAGTACAATTTTTGAGTAGGTTAATTTGGGGAGGCGGGGATAGAATATAAAACGTGGGGCAAGGTGGGGCAGATGTCAACACGTGGAAATGGGGCAAGGCACAAATTCGGTCGGGCGGGACCGGGCAGTTCACAAAAATCTGCCCCACTTCCATCTCTGATATATATATATTAAGGTAAGGTATTTATGAGACCCTTAACACCCTCTTTGAGAAAAGGTTCATAGTTACCCAGACCCGTAAATATTATCCAAAGCCGCCCGAATCCCTGTTGGTTCACTTTTAAGAACTATTGTAATAATAATTCTAAATTATTGATGTGTGGATAAGCTAATTTTGCTAAAGCTGCCTGCCCATCTTATTTAAGTTCATATTTGTACTCACCTGATACCTGTATTTAAAATGGCAGTTAGTGATGTGCGGGTACCCTTATTTCCAATGCGCAAAATTTATGCTTTAAGTACGATTTTTTTTAAAAATACATTGTAAATATAATGTTGAAAAAATTATCAACTAATAAACTTGAATTATTTTGGAAATTTTATTGCAAATTTTTCAGTTATTTATAGCAGCAATAAAAATTCACAATTTTCTACGAGCAAAACATTTCGAGTACGGCTAAGAAACTATTTTTTGCCGTTTGGGCTGCATTAATAAAGGCGAATTTTAAATTATTTAAGAACTAATATTCAGTTGAGTTTCAGTTCAGTAAATAATTAGTTAATTGTAATAAATGTGGTGCATAACAAAGCTCTAATAACTTACATTTGAACTTTGATGGTCAGTGTTAGATCTTCTACATAAATTCGCACTTCACAAATTTAGAACTTTCCACCTCACATTCCAAACAGCTTTATTTATTTGCAAAAAAATTAACTAGTGACCAATTTTGAACTGCTGAAAGTTTTCATTATCCACCATCAATCTTCGAAATTATATATTTCTAGCTTTTATTCACTTTTCTATAATGCAAACCTTCATACCTACGAAATTTTGACCTACACGAACATTTCAATGCAATTGGCATTTACGAAATTGAGGGAATTTTAGAGAACATCATTCAAAATGATTTTGAGCTCAACAACATGTCTGCAATTCCACCGTTCTCTATCCGATTCTATTAAAATTCTAATGCATACCACTTTTGATTTCATTTTAAATAAACACATATAAATTAGAGCCGGATCCAAAGGAGGAGGTTCTCGACGTCGTGATCATGACCCTCTTTATTGCCCTTTTCTCAACACTATTTGATTTAAGTAAACTATAATATTTATTAGCATATTATTTATTCTTTGTCCAATTTACATGAGTTTCAAAACCATTCAATAAGTAC
Organism: Hofstenia miamia; assembly: GCA_900660155.1. Classification (NCBI taxonomy): domain Eukaryota; kingdom Metazoa; phylum Xenacoelomorpha; order Acoela; family Hofsteniidae; genus Hofstenia; species Hofstenia miamia. Next base: position 330,149 of record CABFPE010000357.1, read on the forward strand.
AACTTGAATGTTTTGTAATGCTTAAAAGAATCTTAAAGCTTACGAGAAACTATTAATGACCTTACAAGTATACAAATATTGTAATACTTGTGCTATATACGGAATATTAAGCAGTAATTGCAAGCTTCAATACATATTATATTTTTATATATGCTGTAGAAATTTCATCTACCTGATAATGTGTTAGAAACTTTTATTTCTATTAATTTTTCTTAAAAAACATTCAAGATTGTTGAAAAAAATCCAAGAAAATATTTTTTCTTAAACCCCTTCAGAAATATTCAAGAACTTTGAAAAAAATCCAATAATATATTTCTTATCAAGTTCTTTTAAGAAACTTGGAAGATCTTTACAAGAAATCCAAGAATATAATTCTTATTAATTTAGATTAAGAAACTTGGAAGATCTTTGCAAGAAATCAGAGATTCAAGATTTATTCAAGAACTTTCCAAGATTATCCAAGTTTTCAAACTAGGGTATACACTAAGACTTCCAGTACTTATTTGGATTAGAAGTACTGCTTGTTTGATAGGTAGAAATAGATGTTTGGATATTGTCAGCTAGTGATTTATTACTGTAGCTGTGGGTAGATGTGGATATTTTTTGTTAGATTATCAGTCTTGTTCATAACTGCAAAAAATCAACCTGCTCTGATTTTAGTAAATACTTACTAAATTATCATGCATATATTCATGATTTCATGCATGTTGAAAAATGTAAATGTTGAATTAAGATGGATATAAATCAGCAAATCGTCCAATTTTGAAGTTAGTTGTAGTGAATAAAAATATTTTTTGATAAATTACATTCAGATATTAATGAATTTTTCATATTTTAAAAAAGTTTGTTAACCTGCAGGAAATTATTGAATTGCTTTATCCTGTACTGAAGCACAGTATTTGCTTCAACTGCTACTTTTCTCAGCGACCCGCAACTAAGCAGCACAGTGGTGTGCAGTTATGGTTTGGCAAACGCCAGCTGGAAAATCATGAAATACAGCTGAACTTTGCTGACCAAAATGTTTCACATGCAACACACTATTTAGCTGTGGTTCAGTTGACCTAAGATTAAATTTAACACAGCTAGTTGTTTTGAAAATTAGTTATTCAGAATACACTCAAGTGTAGGATGGTTATTCAAAATTCCTGAATAATACATCAGTATACTGAAGACGCTCACAGCAACCATACTATTTTATCTCAAGTCATAATATGAAACAGCAATGGCTAAAATTGAGTGTCACCTGAGCTACAAATAAGTTTTACAAAATTTTGAGGAACAAATCTTACACAAAAAGTATGCTTGTTGTAAAAGGAAGGCAAATATTAACATCATATTCATCCACATTTTATTATGTATGATTTCAACTGCACAAAGAAAAATCTTTCAATTTGAATATCCCTCCAATTATTTATGATCTTTGTATACCATATATCAAATTAGTCAGCTATAAATCTCTTGTTGCTTCTAAAATCCACCTACGCATTATAAGATAAGGTCATTCAATTTACATTCAAAATCCAAAATCTTTGCGCACATTCAGATCATGCAATGAAGATCCTAGCATAGCATTAAAAAATTTAAATAGTGCCTATGCAAGAATTCAGGCATGGAAAATAAATCTAAGTTAAAATAACTCCAAATATCATTTGATTAAGCTATGCACATGCCTTCATTTAACTTTTACTACCAGTGCAAACCAAGTTGAAATCAAGGGGGAATTATTCTGCATTAACGTTTATTTTATTTAATAGTTGATAGAAGATGCTATAAGCACACTATTACTTAATCTTGAGTTCCTTGAAAAGATATTGTATAAACTCTGGTATATTAGCCGAGTTCAACTCAAGTAAGAAAACATCGTTGTGATTGATTCAATGTGTTTATTGATCAAGCTGTGATTAGTATAAAATCTATAAAATGTAATCCATTTTCACCCTTTGCTTCTGTGCGCTCTAGGATTTCGCCTATTTGCCATTCTTTATTGCCATACTACACTAAGTTGAGCTTTTGTATGAAACACTTGAAACTACAATTCTTTTGTATTTCTAGAATGAAAAAACTACTCTGAATCCATTATTATTTTTTTAATGACTACCACAAAGAATTTATTGCAAAATTTGAAAGGCAATATTTTACAGCCCTAGAAAAATATTTATGTGTTTTTGCATATCATTTGATAATATAAACTTCATATTGAGCTTTTCAGATGTACGACAATCAATTTCGAGCATAGCTTTAGAGACCCTTACAGTGTATGACAGCATTTAAGCATATTTTTTGATAAAGCAATTAAACAATGGTTGCAAGTGGGTCATATTTTTTAAGACCAGTCAACTCCACCCAAAAAGATTTCGCTAGAAACCGACCCAACCTAATCAAAATAGAAGTTTCCAAAATTTTTCCTGATATAATGCAACCAAAGTAATCTTCAGAAATTCATGATATATTTAAAAAAACAAAGAGCTCATAATATAACATTAGTCATTATTTTTCATGACGACCCATTTATTAGAAAAAATTGCCAAGACTTAGTAGACCCCGACTTAGTAGCATTCGTTGGGAATATGAACTAACCTAAACTAACCGAACCCAAGTCAATGCATGAATTACATTGCACAACCCCTTGCATCCTTGACTTAGCAAATAGAATGGTGCGTAGGTCTCAAAATTATAGTATGCTATATCAGTAACAAATTAAATAGTGAAAAGACCCACTAGTGATTGGTATAAGGCGTATCATGGGGGAGATTGTTGCATAGGAGATTTAATATATAGTCATCTTTACACAAAAGTGCCAGTCATAAAACATGGCCGAGATTAACTTTAAAAAAATGGAAATAGTCATATAACATGATGATTGGATTAAATATGAAAAAGTAAATTACTTGACTATATATTTAACATTTGGTTTTTGCTATATATATTCTTGTGAATTGCAATGTAGTTTTGGTCATGTGATTATTTTTGAAGAAACACCAAAACTTTATGTGTCCGAATTTGTGAAAATACAATAAAATTAAGCAAGCGTATTGCAATTCATCACTAGTATTATTCATTTATCCTTAAGTCTGCTTACTTTCATGTTCAAAGCTAAAAGAAAAGTGTTAGCCAATAATCAATATTTTGAAAATGTTTCATGGAGATGCATTAATACAAAACAACCTTTTAGCAGTGCAGATCTTGTATCTCAAGAAAAACACTTAAGCTACTTTTAACGGATAATTTCTTTGAATTTGAATGTAGACAGAGTTATTCAAAGCTCTTTGAAAATTTAAGAATACAATTTCATATGACCTTTATTGAGACCGATACTTTTGTTTGACATTATATATATATTTTGTTAATCACTATTTCGTTTTATGATTTATTGAGTTGCCTTTACTTTGTTTGATCAGACGTCATTAGGGACAGCATTGCGAATATTCTTTACTTCTTTGATGTTAAATCTTTGTTAAAAAATCTAGCGCATTGAATGAATGATTGCTTGGTATTGAAAGTAATGCTAAGAAAACTGGATTGAAGTTCTAAAATTTTGCATTGCAGTCGATTGTGAACATTATTATATGATTCACACCATTGTAAAAAACTTCAACTGCTATTTAAGTGTTCAGAGAAGAATAACGAAAATGTTTTCAACTTCCTACTCACTTTGGCAGTGCAACTGCCACACGGAAGATACTAATATTGCATGTTGGTAAATTCGGCCAATTAATCTATTCCATAGGAGTTACAAACATTACTGTGTAAGTCATTATCTTTTTCCGAACAACATTTCATGCTTTAAAGAAAATCTCATCGGAAAATATAAAATATTTTAAACAATTCACATATATTCAATTAAATTCCCAAAATCAGCGCGACGTTGCTCATGTTAATACGATTTAGAAAGTGAAATATTTTTGCTAATCGCTCATTATATAGTGTGTGACAAAATTTCGATTTTTTCGTATTGATAATATGGACAAAAACATGTAAGTATATCTCATGAATGAAATATTAACATGAAAACATGTGAAAAACACAGATATTCTCATATGTAATTGTCATAATTTAAAACAATATTTTGTAAGTGCTTCTCCAAATGATTAAATTGCATATGAAGGTCATTGGTTTTTACAGATGGCAGATAGTCCTTGATATTTTCCAGAAATTTATCTTTGGAATCAAGCATCTTAATTCTAAGAACCTTAAAATTTTCGAAAGACTAATCTATTCAGCAAAGTGATATCCGGTTAGTAATGCCACTGTGGCAAAAGGTCAGTGCCAGAATACTGGTGTGGAGGACTTTAAAACGTTTTGATGAGACTGGAGACAATCACAATAGGTCAGGGCAAGCTTGCTTTCAGACAGCTAAAACCGCTAAACATGTTAAATCCATTAGAGAAAAGATCAGGAGGAATCCTAAGATATCCATCAAGATTCTGATTAAAGAGTTGAGAATGTCGTATGGAACCATGCCAATTTTACTCTGAAAGTACGGTCCTTAAAAATGTATCCATTCAAACATCTTAAGAAACAACAACTTTCTGCTCTAGTTGTTGATAAGCGACTCCAAAAATCCCAGATTCTTCTTTCCCGCATTCGGGATGGCATGCTTCCAAATCTCGTTTTCAGTGATGAGAAAAAATTTGATCTTGAACATTAGTTTAACACCCAAAACGATCGGGTTTGGTCGAAGGATGGGGATGAAGCATCTCAAGTAGTGACAAAGAAACAATGTGTCGTCTCAGTGAACATCTGGGCAGCTGTGACGGAATCCATTAAACTTCCCTCCTTTTTTGTTGACCAGGGGTTAAACTAAACCAGCAAAATTATCGAGATGACATCCTCATTGGCGCATTGTTGCTCTGGGCACAGAAGCCCATCAAAAAACGTTCCTGGAATTTTCAACATGACTCTGCTCCATCACATGATGCTAAAAAGACCCAGGAGTAGCTTTCCGAGAATATCTCGCATTTCATTCTCAAAGAGGAATGGCCCCCATCTTCCCGATCTGAATTCGTTTGATTTTGGGATCTGGTTATAACTGGAGAGCAAGATCCCCATCAAAGTTTGGAAGCTCTGAACGTGAAACTGCAGAAGGAGGGGTCAAAGTCTCTCAGAAAGTAACCCGTGACACATGTAAGGCTTTTCCTAAACGTCTTCATCTGGTTATTGACGCAGATGGAAAACATATTGAATAATATTTTGTGTATTAACTCTATGGCTTTTCTACAATAATACAAACAATTTAAGTTGCAAGTTTTTGTTGTTGTATTTTATAAATAATAACCAATTTAAGTTGTAACACTAAATATTGATGACCCTATATATATATATATATATAT
>CABFPE010000357.1:335626-350951 GCA_900660155.1 Hofstenia miamia
AGTTTTTGTTGTTGTATTTTATAAATAATAACCAATTTAAGTTGTAACACTAAATATTGATGACCCTGTATATATATATATATATATATATATATATATCGGAATATAAAGCAGTGATGTACGTGCACGAGTTTACCCAAGCGCACGCGGTAAATGTTTTCTGGCTTCTGATTGATGATAGTAGAACTTTAAAATTGTCGTATAAAGTTTCTGATAAAGTCGTTAATTTTCACAAGAAAAAGTGCGAAGCACAAACTATGAACTTTTGACAACTGTTAACTTACTCACAAATTACTGCTATTTGTTATTTTAAATTTATTTGTTTATATATATTTATTTTTTTATTTAAATTTGTGTAAATGATCATGTTTGCTTTTTTTAGATAGTATGTAATTGACAATTGAAGAGCGATTTTTTTTATTTTTATTCATGTGGCCAAATTTGATTAATCCCCCACACTTGTTAAAAGGCAATGGAAACGTGATGTTAACAGAAAGTCTCTTTCGCATCATGAGCTCAATTTTTAAAAAATTCAAGGAAACTGGAAGCGTCCAGGGTGCTCCAAACCAGGTGCTCCGAAGCGCAGTGATGCAAAAGAAAGAGTCCGAACCTTACTTGAAACAAAACCTTCAACATCAATTCGCCAGCCTGCTCAATTGTTATCGACATCAAATAGCTGCGTTCAACGAATCCTTCAAGCTGTAAGCTTAAGAATTTTCATGTCCAACCAGTGCAAGCAATAACAGAGGTAGACAAAGCAGCAAGACTGGCAATGTGTGAAGAAACACTTCATCGAATATCATAGAACTCCCCATCTGACAATGCCAATACCTTTTCAATCTCATTAGGTAACTGTATGAGCTGCTTTGACCAGTAAATATCTCATTGGTCCTTATTTTTTAATACCAATTTCAATAAAGAAAACTACCTGTCAATGCTTCAAAAATTTTTGATCCCTCAATTAAAACAGCAAAGAATATACTCAAAATCCATCTTCCATCAAGACGGTGCTCCTACGCATATGGGGCTCAATGTCCGAAAGTTTCTTAATGAGCAGTTCCCAAATCGATGGTGGGGTCGAGATGGGCTAATAAACTGGTCTCCGCGAAGCCCTGATTTGACGCCGTTTGACTATTTTTTGTGGGGATATTTACGTGATCAAGTATTTTCCACATAAATCACTAACATCGACGACCTCAAATCAAATATCACTGACGATTTTTTGAAATTATTCAATCAAATATGCTACAAAAAAGTCGTAAATTCCTTGCCAAAAAGAATGGAGCTATGCATCCAGAACAAAGGTGGAATTTCTGAACATTTTCTGTAATTGTAAACTCCTATAAATGAATTCGTTGAATAAACTTTCTGTTTTGTATTACCGTACTTTAAACTTTAGAATTTCAAAAATAAATAGCTTATGAATCACTCTGTATATATATATATACATATATATATATATATATATACTTATTGCGACCGCTATGTACAAAATTTGGTTAAAATAGGTTTTGTGTAAATTTGCAAAGGCTTCGGGTCCCAAACGTGGAGAAATTATAAAATATCCTTACAGAATAAAAAAGAAAAATACTAAATGTCATGCCTTTCCATTTTGAGATTTTATAGTAACTCTATGCAAAACTATTTAATAAACAAAAAAGAATACCATTTTTTAAATGCAATGTTGTGAAATTGCACCAATTTTAATATACAGGGTGACACAGCTAAAGGTTAAAATTTAAAATGTAAGACAAATGCAATAAATGTAGAAAAAAGTCCAGAATCAATATTTTATTGTACAGAACAACAAAGGGCATTAAGGAAATCACAAATTATATGCTTCAATATGTTTTCCTTCAACTTGTACAAGGTGTAGAAGTCGTTCTTTATAATTGTCAAAAACTGCATTTAACGTGTCAGGCGTCACCAATTGAAATGCATCAATAATTTTGTTCTTCAACTCCGTGATCGTTCCAGATGGTGTAGAATACACGACACTCTTGATATATCCCCACAGGTAGAAATCACAAGGCGTGATGTCCGGGGAACGAGGTGGCCACGGCATGTTTGGTGATCCACGCCCCATCCAACGTTGTGAAAAATTTGCATTTAGCCAAGCTCTCACCTTTAGCCCCCAATGTGGAGGTGCACCGTCTTGCATAAATATCATCGACCTCTTTTCATTGCGCGTGAGGGAAGGGAAAAACTGGTCCCGTAGAAGCTGAAGGTAAGTCTCACTGCTGATATTTGTTTCGATAAAGAATGGACCATAGAGGGCTTTGGAGGAAATTGCTGCCCAAACTGTTATTCTTGGTGAATGCAGTTGCTTCGTTGCTGTCCACAGAGGGTTAGTTTGTGCCCAGTACCTATGATTGTGCCGATTAACATTCCCATCGAGATGAAAATGTGCTTCATCAGAGAACACCAGATTTTTACCATGGACTGGGTCCTGAAGCCTCATCAACTCGTCACGGGCAAATGCCAGACGATTGGCATAGTCTTCCTCACTTAAGGCTTGCAGTATGTGGATTTTATACGGATGCCACTTATCTGTCTTTAAGCATCTACGAACAGATTCACGACTGATGTGCAATGATAACGCAGCTCGTCGAGTAGAGGAGTGAGGAAACTCAGCAAAATGCTGCTGAACGTTTTTCTTCATTTCACTTGACGTTGTTGTTGAAACCCTCTGCCTGGTGGAGTCCAGCACATTTCCTGTGTTCATTAATTTCTGGTGCCATTTCTTGATGGTTGCTGCACTGGGAGTTTCAGCATGTTTGCCATAAACACTTCGGAATTTACGTTGTACTGCAGTTACACTTTCCATGCATTATAGCCAAGCAGCGCATTTGGACCTTTGTTCAACAGAGTAAGACATTCTAAAAAGAAAAAAGGTAATTAGTGTGTACCAAACTAAATGAGTACTGCTCTTATAAGAATTATGAAGGTCACATTCAATTGGTTGAAAGTTAATTGCCAATAACTCATATACATAATTAAATCAAAAGTTTTAATGCTACCCTACTCAATAAAATGTTATTAAATATTCAAATCTTAACTTTTAGCTGTGTACCCCTGTATATTTAAAGTGTATAAGTGCTTTGATTCTGACTTTGCTATGTCTTCCATGAGCTAAAAAGCCTTCTGAGATGCTTGATTTTACCTAGAAAGATCAATATACAAATAAGTTTCTTTCGCTTTTGGATAAAACGCTAGTGTGTTATAAAGCTCTAGATAGGTGCTAGTAACAAAACTTTGACTTAAAGCCAAACGAGGTCCAAGTCCAAGTGTTGGCGACTAATCAGAAAACTTGCTGAAGATGACGCCAATTATGTGGTAATAGAAAATTATAGTGCTAAGAGTAACAGAAAAATCTTTCTTTCCCTTGAAGCTTAGCTTGTATATATATATATATATATATATATATATATAAAGATCTACTATATATATATATAAATAAAAGCTTTCTATATCTATCTATAAACAGTAGGAGAAGTGGCGAATTTTATACAAAAATTACGTGTTAAATATGGAACAAATCGTACAAAAATGACAAATAACTATACGTGAAATGAATTTTATTATCACGGAAAATACTATTCGATATTACTGGTTACAAGTGTTATAATGAAGTTTTTAAAGAAATCAATGGACAGTTAAATACTTAATCAAAGTAAAGGTGTGTTCCCACTATCGACTTTTATCATCTGTCAAGAAATCGGTGATAAAAGTCGATAGTGTGAACACTCTATCTGCTTTTTTATCGGCTGATAAAAGTCGATAGTCTGAACGGTACTAAAACTAGTCGAATAGCTACTTGAAACTAATTGCTTACTTCTCAAGTAGGGAACAGACTTCCAAAACGTAAATTATTGTCGTTGAAATATTTCAACTTCAAAATATGCAAACATTGTTTACATTCCAATACAAACCAATCCATAAACAGATGTTGTTGTTTTTCTTACTGTCAATCAAAAGATGATAATTTATCATCTGATAAAAAATCGATAGTCTGAACGCTCTTCTAACTCCGCTGTTTCTGATAAAAATCGGATTATAAAGAATCGCTTATGTGAACGAAAATAATTGCATTTTCGATTAAAATCTGCTGATAAAAGTCGATAGTGGGAACACACCTTAAGCTGCATACAGTAAATGAAATCAAATCAGGAACAGTGGAAATGGAAGCAATTGAATAATTGTCAACAGGTTTTGATTCAACATCCTTGAATTCTAGTGCAAAATTAAAATTACAAATATTATGAATCCATCACTTTTTTATTTGCCCTGACATCATCATCTCATTTCATTGTTTGTCAAGTCAAGTTGGGAAACAGTATCTAGTATCAAAATTCAAGAAGTTAAGACCAAAACAATATGAGGAACATTTTTTGAAAAGGCATTGACTTCTCTTGGTATTTTCAGAACATTGGAATAGTTAAATATGACCGATCAAATCCCTTTTTGCTGCAATTCTTTGATATGAAGAAATTTTAAATGTCACTCTTTTGGTGCTTGCACAATTCAAAGTTCCTCGATAAAATTATGCGTAATTTCCTCTTGCATATTTAATATACATAAGAACATAATTCCACTCATTATGCGTCCACCACATACAGCATGTCAAACTTACATGTTTCAAATGTGCTTTTTACAACTCAAAATTTCAATTTGAATCCCATGTATTTCTCATCCCCCATCAACTGATAGCTAAGTTCCGTGGTTATTACTTACTGATATGTTCGATTTAACACCTGGCATTATTCTATGTTTTCGCAGATAAAAGTATATATCTAAATAAGGAAGAGATAGAGGATTGGCCAAAATTATTCGCATTATGATCAATGACAATTAATCTTGCAATTAAGTATTTCCCTCCAATATCCCTTAATGAACAGTAGCAGAGACAATATGTTCTATATTTTGTTGAAATGCATGGATTGCTATAATCAAATACAAAGAAACGCAGTTGCAATGACATATTTTTGAAATTAAACTATATAAATATTATAAACCCTTATATATATATATATATATATGTATATATTCATATGCATAGATATTCAGTATTCATATATATTTATATGCATACAAGGATGAAAACAGGCTTGGCTTACTAAAATTGATAGGAAAGTTGCTATTGGCTAAAAATGTGGATCATTCAGAATGAGCTGGTGGAACGCATTTTCCAAACTATCTGTTATATTTGACATACGTTCCGAATTTTGCATCATTTTTATGAAAGTAGATGTCGTTCTACATTAATAAGACTAATAAGTTAATTTTACAATGTTGGGAATGTTTACCTATTGGTTTAACATAGCTAAAATGTTGTACTTTGTAGAATTTTCTGATATTAGGGAAAATTTGTGATAAATTTTAAATTCATAATAATAAATGGTTATCAATGTAATAAAAATTCGTAAATTCATTAATAATTAAAATCTTCTATCAATTCTCCGACTGCATAAAAACCAATTAAATTTGCATTGATTTTGATTGGATCGTCATCTCATAAATAGTTCCTAGTATTGAAAATTTCAGCGAAAATGTTAAATTCTACCGCAGATACCCAGTGGTTTATATTTACAACTGTTAGTTCGTATGGAATTTTCGGCATTGCTAGTAACATCTTTGCAGTCATACTTCTGCTTAACGTCAAATTTTTGAAATATCCTTTCGTTACTTATATAATCAACATTCTTATGGCTAATATCACCTCTGGAGCAAGTAATTTTATTTATAATTTTAATGATTACACTGTATGTGCATTTGAGAAAATTTTTGTATAGCAAAAAAATTACACTTTTCTATATCATTTTTTGTGCTTAATCCGAAAATTCACTGTATTTTTTTAATTAATTGGATATTTTTTCGTAAATTCAACATATTCATTTTTTCAACAATTGATGATATGGGTCTACCTATAATACTTTTAATATTTTTAAGCTTTGATACACACTCACTTTATAATATTTTTTTTTATATGATATAAAGGGGATAAAATTAAATGATATTAAATTACTACTTAATATTTTTTAAATAAATTATACCAAAATTAACATTTATTATATATATATATATATATATATATATTTATTATATATATTTTTTATTATATATATATATATATATATATATATTCGATTTATGGCATAAAATCTTTTATTATCGACGCGTTTCGACATTCTAATTTATCATTTTTAAGATAATTAATCGGTGTTTTTTCCTACTTTTTCAAAATATATTTAGCTTGCTAATGTCTTTTGCTAGATTATTGCCGCGTTTGAAACAAAAGAAAAAGCTGGTAATTTTTTTAATTTTTTAAAATAACATCTGTAAAGATCTTCAATTTACAATTGATCATAAAATTGATAATAGTTTGAACTTTCTAGATGTCACAATATCAGAGAATAAAAATGAACTAATTATAGATTGGTATCAAAAATCTACAAAAACAGATCTTTATATATTGTGATGAAGCTTATAAAAAATACAGTTAAGTGTCTATTAGATAGATTATTTTCAAGATGCTAAAATTTTGAAAATCTAACAAAGTGCCTAGACAAACTTATTAATGATCTAATGAAAAACGGCTATGCACAAGAATTAATTAACAAAGTGATTAATGCTAAATTCAAATACAATAACAATAAACAACGACGTGAAATAGAAAAAAAATGATATCAAAAAGAATGCCGTAGCATTAAAGAAACAACTCAAATTGTTAAACAGATCTATTAGCATCAAAAATTTGTTCAATATTAACATCGATTAAAACACAAATTATTTTCTCAGACAAAGATAAAGTACCTATTGATTTGTGATCTGGACTCGTCTATATTTACAACTGTGATGAATGCAATTATTCATACATGACCAGACGACATTTAAGCACGAGAATAGAAGAACATTTGCGAGGTCATCATAATTCAGAAATATTTTTGCATGCACACCCACCAAAAAGAAATAATTTTAAAATAATTATTAAACATCAAGAAACAAAAATAGCGGAAAATATTGCAATTAAATTCTTTGAAAGACCTTTAATGAACAAGCAAAAAGATAATAGCAAGCTATATATTCTGAAAAAGAAGGAAAAAACAGCGATTAATTAGCTTGAAAATGAAAAATTAGAATGTCGAAGAGCGTCGATAATAAAAGATTTTATACTCATAATTCAAACATACTTAGTCTTAACAATCTTTCATGTTCATATATATATATACATATACTTTTTTATGTTATACATACTACATGTAATTTACATTAAGTTTTACATTTTATAGGTGCTGCAATTTATTGGAACTACATTTTTTATATTAACGGTGGGAAAGTCCAATATTGTCAACTATTTTGTTTCCTTTTGCATTTCACTTACAGGTTAGCAATACGTTTCTATACTTTTGCAATGTACTATGTCCAATTTGATAGCTGAATACAGTTAATATATTTGAAAGTATTTCAAAAAACATTTTATTAATGTCTTTCTTGAGAACTTATGGCGAACTTGAGGTATAATATATATTATTATATATATGAATTTCCCTTATATTGAGCATTTTTATTTTAGTGTAAGCAACTTATCACTTGTATTTTTTGCTCTGGAAAGATTTTTAGTTCTGAACTTTCCCTTTAAATTCAAAACATTTTCGAGAAAGTACGTAACATTTCTAATGGCAATTTCTTGGATCACATGTTTTGTAGTCAACATACCAGAATTTTATGTAAGTATGAATATGAATATTTACTACAGCAACAATCTGAATTGTTCAATAATAATTTGTATACATATAGTAGTTTGGAATTTATGAAGGCTATATATGTATTTATAAAAAAATATATATATTCAGTATAATCCGCATATGACGATGTGTTATATAACCAGAAGCGCTATGTAACGAGTAAACTTGCTGGTCCCGTCTAAAACTAGGGAATATGCGCATGTAAGTTTTTCGGGTATAGCGATGTCAGTTATGACAAGTGTACATTATTGCAAATAATTTTCTTAGCAAATAGAAAAGTGAACACGCAATTCAAAACTTTGAATGTAGTATTTTTAACGCATTTCAGTTAGTCAGCTATACGTGTGTCGGCAATTATTGAAAAACTACTGCTCTACAACATTCAGAAAAACTTCCGGATTATATTAATGCATAAATGTAATAAAAATTTAAACTAAAAATTTATCTACGTATGTATGTATCTAAAATTACCATTTTTGTCTAACTTTATGCGATTTTCTTCAATTTTTTCGGTGAATACACCTGCATAAACTGCTGCGTTAAAATATACCAAATTATTATTCAATTCATTTGCGAAAGTAAATGTGGCACAGAATTTATAGGTATTTTCACATTTACTTCAACTACAGATCTAAGCATCCAATTTTTTAAAAGTTGACATCACCTCATGTTTGTTTTTGCAGAAAATTACTTTGAAACGCTGTTTTATTACTAACCAAATATGTTCAAGTGAACAGCATGCAGAAAACTTGGGGCTATTGCACGGCAATTCTGTCACTTGAAGCAAAATGTGATATGCTTTTCCTAATTACATTTAGTGATACATAAACTTGCGGAAGTCAGCCGTACAACTTGCTCGTCAAATTTATTTGTATTTTTTCAACTATAATCAGCCAACTAGATAACACTAACTGAATGCTTCAAGGATTTAATTAAATTTCCAACATACTAAAGGCAGTAAGCTCATATTTTATCACTGGATTATACATTTTTATTCTCGAGTTTGGTTATTGTGTGCCAAACGGTCTGACTTAATAGAGTTGCAACCGGGTCGCAACATTTACCCCGTAACCCGTGCGACCCGGTGGCTTGAATGACCAGTTTTTTAAATTTAGAGCATTCCTCGCAGGGTAGAAGTATACTTGCATAGACATTGATGTGAACAACTACACATCACGCTGATCTTCACTAATGTTTGCATTGTTAAGACATGGTTTAAATATCTCACATTATTTACGATGTGAAATAAAAAGCTATTGAAATTCTTGTTATGAAGCAAACATGTTCGTCCAAATCATCAATTTAAAATATTTATTAAATTTAATAAGTTAACATCATTCTATTTTAAACTTATTGCTAGCTTAATACTAGAAGCACTGATGGTTCCAAATTGACACAAATTATTTTTCAGTTCTGTCTTAAAGTATCAAGATTTTTAAGTATCTTTCTAATCATGGTCAAATATCACATTGATACACTTTAACATGTTTAATATTATTTCTTTCAAGAAGTAGAAGCACCAGCTGTGTCAATTTTGACACAAAAGTTTCCTTGATAATTTTGCTGAACACATTGTGCACTTTCAAACTGGAAAAAACATTTCGACGGGGTTTTCCAGGAAACGGTGACATTGACTAATTACTAGGTTGAGCAAAATGTTCGTGGCCACTTCATTTTAGTAGATAATAAATCATATTTAATTTATACAGTACATGCTTTTTTATTCAAACAGAAAAAAGATTTACAGACAAACTCAAGACACACCTTACAAACAAAGTAAATTATTCTTCAAAATACAATCCCCTGTTATCGATGATCCTGTGTCAACTTTCTATAAGCTATTTTATCTGATTTCGATACCACTGCGATAACTTGGAAGAAAAAAATTCTTGACAAGCGGCCCTGACTTCTTCAAAAGTTTCAAATTTTTTTCCACTGAGGTAGTGTTGCATCGAACGGAACAAGCTGAAGTCTGAAAGAGCTAGATCCGGACTATACGATGGGTAAGGGAAAATACCATCCAACTCTGCGATTGTCCTTTTGTGAGTCGTACTATTCCAATTTTATTGTCAGATTGATGAATGCGATAGTAATTGCAAACCTTTTATTAACTTTGCGATAATGGCTTTGCTGAAGAGTTTTAAAAAGCTATTAATTTTGCAATGTTCAGGAAACTAGTAATTACTGCGCCAATGTGGCGTCTTACCCCACCACTTCCCATTGTTCAGTTCCTTCAACGGTATTAAAAAAACGAGCTCACTGTGGAAGCCAGGAGTGTCTGAATATGCAGAACATTCAGTGCTCTTAGTGTCGCAAAATGATATATGGCAAATGTAACAAATCTATTGAGAAATATGCAATCGTTGCGTGTCATTTTTGCCAATGAAATTTCAGACATATGAGTCTTGAATAGGCCTCATAGTTTCGGTCTGTAAATTTTGCAATTTTTGAATATATAAAATGAACTTCTAGCCTTCTACTCTCTATATATACGAGAATATTATTCAAGTAATAGTCGCCCATGAATATACTAACTTTGTTGGTCAGGAATTACGCTCATCTCAGCAATTCATTTCTCTATCTCTATTACGTGTGATTGCATGCATTTTATCACATTTCTGTAAATATAAAGTTATATTTGAGGCAGACTTTTCTTCAGTTTAATTTGTGTATAAAATATCAACGTCTGGGTGCCAATTAACTGTTGTGATTGAAGTAGCGTTAGCTTAATATTTGTTATTTGTCAAATTTGACACATTTGGTACCTTCAGGAATATTGGATAATAGTGCTTCTAGTTTCAATATTAACATTTACAAAATTGGGCCCTTTGAATATTCTAAGTCAAATTCGAATCTGAATCTATCTTGGAATTTACTTCGAATCAGGGTTCAATACATTGGCAGATCAAGAATATTCTGGTGAAATACTGCATTGTTTCAAAAAAACTACTTCATGCTTTAACACTTTGTGTGGAATTCGTAAATCCTATTTTCAGTGGAATTCTTCTATTTTAGAATATACAGCAAAAGGTTTTGAGGTTTCAACGTCGTTTTTAACTGTAACTGTTAACAACAGATGTTTTTGTTTTATGGAAGTTATTACGTAAATCACATTATATTTTGGACTCTGACTCTAATTCGAAATTGCAAATTCGAATTCGAATTCAAAGTATAACAAGTAAATTCACAGAGACCTAACGCATAATCAAACGAAATTTAACATAAATATCTTTCTGAAATCATTAAAACTATTAAAGATGCTCATGATATTTGTGTAATTCAATTATTACGTTACAATAGATAATCCACTTTGTGTAATTTTCTTGCAATCATTTGAATATATGAATGTGACGCGGTGACCCAATAGACCCGAAAGCCTTAACAATTGATTCTGTGACCCGGCTGACCCGCCAACAAGCAGACTCTGGGGCTTACTGCTACAGAATCGCAGCTAATACTATAAGGCTTGCCGGTGTATGTTGCATACAGAACGCAACAACCATGTTGTAGTATGTAGCATTTTAAGTTTGCTGTGTACACAATTTTATATATATATATTTCCATTATGGAAACGGTATCGACGAGAGTACAAATTGCTTGTAATCAATATTTTGTTATTGATCCTTCTTTAATACTTCATACTTACACTTGTGACTTTCAATAACTAGCAATCATAAAATGTATATAGTACGATACATATGAAAGTTATGTGTTATGATGAATACATAGAGCAACAGAGTTGTATCTTAGATTTAACTGTTTCTTAAATTTCGATAAATCCATGTTTTGTAAGATCCAACATCGTCCAATTTTTTTGCAAGCATTATAATAATAACTTTATAATTTTTTCATTATATAGTTTCTGTAAAATTTTATATCCTTTTATATCATCTGAGGCGAACAACAATATTTTCAATAATGCGAGTGGTGAATAACGTGAAATTTTTATCAGAATTGTAAAACCGTATGAGAGAATTAGGTTTGTAGTTTGTTCAAAATATACTATCATTTCAGGAAAAGTAAAATTTTTTGTTATTAGTAAACAGTGAGTTATATGCAAACGGATTATACCAAATACACGCTAAATAATTTCTATCAAATTGTAATCAGAATGATAAGTCACATTGCCCTTATATTTAATCAAGTCGCATTTGCATTACTTAAGTGTCGCTGCATTGAATGTTTGAATGCTTTTGGACTGGAATGCCTATTTACCCATACACTGTTTCTAATTTTTGTTTAAACCTCATTTGAACATAAATGTAGGTTGAGAAATATACATCATTTCAAAGATTAAATAAGTTATAGAGTAGAATTTTTCAAATTTCAGAAGTAAATGGTTTTTCTAAACAAACAGTAAAATGAANAAATACATTCCAACAAAATATATTGTTCGTGATACATCTGATTTTCTAATCAAGTTAAATTCCAGTAACCAATTGAATAAAAAAAAGATTTATTGTAAGCTAAGATGTGAAATCATTATTTACTAACATTCCCGTAAGAAAAACAATCGATCATATATTGAGAATAATGCCAGAAGATGAAATTATAATATCTCATGCTACGTTGCGAAAATTAATTGAAAAATGTTGCTTAAATACACAATTCCTATTTAATAAAACTATGGATAGAGAGATAGATGGAATGGCACTGGGATCAGCCTTAGGACCAACAATGGCAGCATTTGCAATGGATATCATTGAAAGTAATTTTGAAACAGCAACAGTAACAAAGCCAGAATTTTATGTAAGACATATGGATGATATATTTTCAATTTTTGATAAACAAGAAGAAGCTAAAGAATATTATTACCTAAATGACGTTTTACCAGAGATCAAATTTACTATGGAAACTGAAATCAACAACAAATTAAATTTTCTTGATGTTTGCATACATAACTTCAACGACTATCATGAAACCACAATTGGCACATCAAGTCAACAAATTGTGGACTCTACATTCCATACAGCTCATATTGTAGTAAAACGTACAAAACAAACACCATAAAAGCATTATTTAATCGTGTTAAACTAACATCTTCAAATTATAAACACTTAACAGCTGGCTCTGAAAATATCTTTCAGACATTAGAGAAAAATGTTTATCCGCACAAAATTATCAAGAAGCTCTCAAATGATATGTTTTTTTGCAATAAAGATCAAATAAAAAATGTTACTGATGAAACTAAGACTAGTATATATTTGAAACTTCCCTATTGTATTGCAGTAACCAAGTAAATAAAGTAAAGAAAAGAGTTATAATAATGAACACCAAACTAAAGCAAACAAAGATAATACCAACATTTACATCATTTAAAACATCGAACATCATTAAAAACAAAGACCCANCTACACATAAAATTTCCAAATTTGGGCTGGGTCCGATTTTTGACACACCTTTATATATATATATATATATATATATATATATTAAAGATGTACTGGAATCCGGATTCGGTATCCGGTAAAATCGGCAATTTCACAAGCGGATCCGGATATCCGGTAAAATTTAATTTATTTACCGTATTTTGCCGGATAACAGATTCTGAAAAATAACTTGATTAAAAATGGAATTTTCGAGAAAATAACTATATTTTTACATGATATGGAAGTTGTCATGCAACAAAACAAGTTTTTTTGACATATCAGGATGTAGTCTATTTAATATTTATTTATTTTCATCGGAATGAGGTCGATGTTAATTGAGAAATAAGGTTGTGCTTCATTAAAAAGTATTGCAACCAAAAGTCACTTTGCAGTCTGCTTAAAATTTGATGGTTTTTAGATCTGGGATGCACTTAAATGGGAAGTTATAAAGTCATAAAAAGTCATATTTTGGTTTTTTGAAAAATACGTAATATTTGTGGCTGAAATGTAATAAAAGTCCTATTTTGGCATAGTTTCATTAAAATTTTAAAAAAACTTAAAAGTTAATGCTGGATTGTGACTGCTTTAAATATATATTCATTCATTCAATTTCATTTAATATACTTCCTTGCTAATCCCCGAGAAGCCAATTTTTGCCGACCCGAACCACTGTTCGACGCTTTTCTAGGACTGGCCATGCATGTGGCAGCTAGAAAAATATTAAAGGAACTACACATATTATCCTTTCACGGATTTTGCAAGACACACGTGTTGCAGAACTGTGTCATGCGTATTCAGACAAAAGATATGAAAAATGGCAATCTAATTGCTTCAACTAATGAGACTGTTATCATAAAAAATCAAAGTTGTTCGATGTTTGACCGAGTTGAAATTCCACCAGATGTTGTTATTACTCCCACCCTTGATTTTGGAAATGATACCTGTGAAATAAACGTCTATATCAAATCACAATTAGAAAATAACGAGGATGGACATTTAATCGGAATTGTATGCTAGATTATGAAAATGTCAAGCAACGTCGGCTGCAGTGAGAAAAGTTTGTCTATTTTGAGAAAACTCTTAGCCTATGACAGAAATCTAAACCGCAATTATATATGGAAATTTATGTGCAGTCATTATAATTTAGTGAAATAGTTGCTTTAAAAATTTGACTATACATTATGTAAGAGTTTTGTATTTGTTTTATATCTTGTTCTCAGTAATAGAAAACGAGTAATATTGTTTAATTGGATCATTTTGAAAAATAGATAGTAATATTTTATTGCAAATTTAACTAATTCCATCATGTTTTTTATAAAAATAAGGTCCTATTTTTGTTCTTAAGTTGTATTTCTGCTTGCACTAGTAATTATTGAACAATATATTCAGAGATGGAAGTGAGACAGATTTTTATGTACTGCCCTGGCCCGCCCCACAGACGTTGTGCCCCATTTCCACTTGTTGACATCTGCCTCATATTGCCCTATGTTTTGTGTTTTACATCCTTCAAATGATCCCACTAAAAAAATTATCGCTTCTAAAATTAATTGCGATATCTTATTGCCCATATTTGTTCGATGACAATTTTCATACCACTGCCAAATATTTTGAATCTTTACTGTTTGAAGATATAGAATCATTTTTTCAAATGCCATCTCTACTATTACTGCCAATAGGAATCTAATAACAATAGGCATGTACATGTACATGTATATTAAAATTATTATTATAAGCCAAATAACAAATTTTAACTCTGTACGGCTATATTTTATGCAATATATTTATGCAAGGATAATTGTAAAGCCTATTGATGATAAATCAGATCGAAAAGATATTATTGGTATTATTAAATGGAATCCAATTTCACTAAGTGTTGGAAATGCATGGGAATTGATTTTTCAAACATTCCAAGTCAAGCAAATGTTATCATGTAGGGAGCTATGATGTAAGAAATTGGCAGTTCTTTGATTCAGTTTTTTCAACTCAAAGTCTTTTCACCCAATTTTACCAACGAGTACCCACTTTAGAAAAATCTTGCCCAATACCCGCCCGACTTGCCCCGCCCCACTTTGTCCAATGGTTGACCTTCCCCAATTCCATTTCTGAATATATTATCCGGTATGCGGCAGTCAAATTATCCGGAATTATCAGGTATTCGGTTTATTCAATTCACTTTCCGGATCCCATCCCTAATATATATATATATATATA
>CABFPE010000357.1:351118-372224 GCA_900660155.1 Hofstenia miamia
ATATATATATATATATATACCACTAAATCTTTATTAAAACCTTGGCACAACCGCTTTTCAAGGCATAAATACTTGAAATTTTTCTGGGTGTTGTCTCCTTATACTACCTACGTCCATAGTAAATATATTTAAGTTCGAGTGAATACTGTGGTAGAAATAACCAAAAATATGTATTTTTCGAAAAAGTAGGGTTCCCACTAAATGTTTTTGAAAGTTCGGAAATTTTCCTTCTAAATGTAAGGTTTTTGCATTTTCATAGCAAATATATATATATATATATATATATATATTTGACACATTTTGGGGTATTTTGCTCTTTTGCTTTTGAGAAATTAGAAAATATTTGGTAAGAGTGAATGATCGCTCGAATCCGTCATTAACTATTAGGGTGATCACAATCCATTAAAAGACCCATTCTGATTTAATTAAGAAGCAACTTGCAATCAGGATTCGCTTGTTTGAAATGATAAAATCTATTAGACTTGAGTTAAATTGTTCCAAGTATGACAAAAACAACATTTTTTGAAAATTAAAGGGTTCTTAACATAGTAGATAATATTGGATAAAATCCGTTCTATTGCTCTTCTCTTTTGAACGGATTCTTAATAATTTCAATAAAATGTTCTTGACATTCAATATATTACTATAACAATGCACTTTCAGCAATTGATAAAATTCAATTTAAGCATTAGACATAGTTACAGATTTGATGTAAACAGCTTTAATTATTTCTATATATATATATATATATATATATATATATGAACTGTCCAAAACAACTTACTTTCAAATATGATCTGAATCAATTTAACAAGCAAAAGTTTCTGAGAGGCTTGTAAAAAATGCTCCATTTACACGGTTTTTTGTTGTAATAACTTATATTATGTTTATTAAGTATCCATTGAATTACAAAAATCGACACCAAAGTAATTTATTGCATAATACTGTATTGCAATGTGTATATGTTTGTGTGTATAGGTGTTGATAAAATTTTAATGCCATGAAAATTCTCGCATTAACTTAAGTCATTCTATAAAAAATGTTTTATTTTGCAATACATTTCATTAGAAAGTAAAAAACGTTTGATTTGCTTTGAAGATGAATGCTATATAGATTTTGTATCTGAATTATTCCGCTTTTAAATTATTTTATGTTTAGGGGGATTGTAAAGGCATTAGTAATATCTTGCTTTATACAGATTTTATGTCCGCTGCCACGAGTTATGATGTCTCTTCTTGTGAGATACGATGTTGTGAAGATTCCTCCTCAAATAAATATTGCGATCAGTGCACTTTTTGGAATTACAAATCATTCTGTAAATTCATATTTATTTATGATGTCATGGTCACTGCTAAAGAAACAATATCGTAAAGTCATTTGCTGTGATAATTAGACTGATTATTTATCAGTAAATATGACAGAAAAATGCACAAATGTATGAAGGAATGATTTTGAGAAGCGTTGAATATTTCAAAGAATTTGAAATTATTATTTCAAAAATATGACTTATACTTTTCATTATAATTATTCAGTATTGTAAATCGTATTGTATCCTTTTTTTAGTGCAAGATAATATCCGATATATTTTTGTCACAGCTGTAAAGGATTGAAATTCAGGTTATAGAATCTGAGTTTCTGGCACAGACTTAGAGATTGACGTGAGCGTGCATATTGATATCTGAGCCAAATCGTCCCATTTAATGATTCTTGTCAAAAACATTCTTTACTTTTCAGTTTCTATGTTAGAAATCTATAATAAGATGAAGAACGTAAAATGAACATTGTTTTTTCCCACACATTGGGCCAAGCAAATGAACTAAGTTATATGTTGCTTGTGTGATACACAGGTTATATGTTGCTTGTGTGATACACAGTGAAAAATGCCGCGGGAGAAAAAATTCTAAGTCATTGGCAGATAAAACTAACTAAAATTAAAATTTCAAGATGCACTCCATGTAGATCAACTTATTTTTTAAAAATTGTCTTTAATTTATTTTGTTCATTCTTTCGCACTGATTTCAAATAATTATTTCTTTCATTATTGAGGCAAATGCTCTACGTTTTAGTACAATAACCTAGAATATACTAGTAACATATTATTAAAGATGTATTCTAAAAGTGTTCATTTGTTGTTGGATGAGGCAGGAATGTATATCTATACTAGAACCGTAACGGAAGTCTTGAATTCATAAAGCGAACAAAAAATTGTAACTTGTTTCACGGCCAGTTTATATTGAAAAAAGAAAAGTAATTGAAAAGAAGAAACAATCGAAAATAACCAATATTATCAGACTTATCCAGTGAGATGAGGATTCGGGTGGTTCCATGGAAATAATCATGGAGCTCGTGGATTGGGATAGGGTGATAGAGAATTTGAAATTTTACTGTAAAGCTAAACTTCATTATAAAGGTGTTTCTTTAAATCCAATGAGAAGACGATGATGGATATATACTATAGAACTTGACGTTCGACATTGCCTCCGTGTTGCGCGACAAGTCGTGCGAATCGGGATTCTCTCCCAGCAAAACCTTTTCTAGTTGCGATTCGGTAACTTTGTGAACTACATTTGTAATTTTGCTTTGCAATTCATCCAAATAACATCGTTTTGATGCATAATCGATCGCCATTGCATGATTTCATATAAGTTAAAGTAAAACTATATTTACAACGTGTACCCAAAGCCAACTACATAAATTTCAACTGTGAGATCATAATTGCCATTATTACTGCTTCTCCACTTCAGTACTACTTCTTGACATCAGTCGCCTCAGTGAAACAAAAACGACCGTTCTTCAAAAAAAAAAATTGAGGTGTTTAAAAACACGTTAGTACCTCAAGTGCTATCAACCTCGGAATTTGTCGGTAGAGAGTGATCTTAAGAAATACATTTGTCGCACTTATTTTTAAAAAAAAAGTTTTTGAAATATTCTATTTATCTTCATTACATATACAGATAGTTAGCATAGACATACATACATAATTTGCTTCGTGGAAATACGTGGGATCCATGACTTTATGCATTTTTGAGACGAAACTTCGCCACTCTAGTTAAATACGATATTTTGAACATTCATTCACAAATATATATATATTGCCATCAGCGCCATTCTTGGTACTACAAATCATTCTATAAATTCGTATTTGCTTATGATTACATGGTCACTGCTGAAGAAACGATCTCATAAAGTCATTCTCGGTGGAAATTAGAATACTCTTGTAACAATAAATAGTGGTTGAATGTGTAAAGCAATGTTTCTGCGAATTTTTTAAAATGTATATCATTTGAAGCAAACACACTATATAATCGAAATTATATGACATTTGATATAACCTATATTTTTATTATAATTATTCAGCTTTTTGAATCATGTTTTTACCCATTTCTGAAAATCAAAATTGCATTATCCAGGGTCGAGTTAGATTCTATGGGTGGTACAAATTGCTTGAAGGGGTGCTAGCATAAAAATAAAATTGTAAGAATATATTCTCTCTGAGAGTAAACTATAAACCACTTTATAGCTAAATTTAGACGTTATTTCTTAAGCAAAAATCAGAACCCAATGCAATTTACCAGTTTCTGCTTAAAGACTATTGATAAATTTAACAAAGATATATATTGTTCTAAGAGGTGCTGAGCCTAATGTAGAAGTGTGCCTAGGATCGTAGCACATCCCGTGGCGGCTCCGCTGGCCTTATCATTGCATCTAAAATTTAGCATATTTTGTCAAAGTCCTATAAGGATTAAATTCAGGTTAATAAAACTTAATCATAGGGACAGACTTCACAATGAAACTTTTACATGATGCAAGTTTAACATTAATTTCTTGTTGTTTTGAGTGGATTATATATATATATATAATATTATATATATATATATATATATATATATATATTTATTTATTTTATTAAAAAAACTTTCCTTCCTAAAATAAGGTTCCAAATATATAAAAATTATGTACAAAATATACGTTCTTTTGTTTGCAACAAGAGCAATTGCATATAAGATGAAAAAAACAACGATTAGTAATGATGTAATATTTGAAAGAAATAATTCCAAAAAAAATGATTTTAATGCTTTCGAAACCTTTTTGGACAATCGAATAGATCAATCTCAGTATGGAGATGCACATAATTTGCTACTTTAACAAGTCTGTGAAAAAATAAATTTCTTGTAGATTTTTTATTCAGATATTGTGAGGTGAAAATTGTTTTTGTTGAAGTGCAGGGAATGAAAATGTCCATGAAGTCTTTATAATTTAAATCTACTTTATGGTTTAAAAGTTTGTTGGGGTAAAGCAGATCTGAAATTTCTTAATACAAAAAAATAGGCAGTATGTTCAGTTTTAATAGTCTTTCCTTATAGTATTCATGCATTTCAATTGGATGCCATCTAGTGAATAAATGGTTTTGGCAAAATAATTTGAGCAAACATATTTTTTGACTAAATTTTTCTTTGAATTCTAGAATTTGAGAACACTGATGTATTTTATGACAAGTTTCAGTTAGTAGAGTTATGACATGTAAACAATGTTTAAGTATACAACAAAAAATATTTCATAGATACAAAACTTAATATTGAGGGTGAACATTTTATATTTATATGAATGAAATATATATATATATATTATATATTAGTATTAATCAAAGATGTAATATGCAAAGAGACAGACACAAAAACTGCAATTGTGCATAAATTATTCTAAATGAAAATGGACGCATTACATGTACACTATGGGCAATAATGTGACGTGCTCCAAAAATGATAAATTTAGTTTATTTGTTAAATGAAAAATTATTTTGATTGAAAAGAATAATTAATTTGTACCAAACGAAACTAAACTGTAAACGTTTTTGACCAGAAGTCGAGGACAAGAAGAACTTAGTTCTGTTCCGGAAGAAAACTTGAATTTGCATGACACTCATTTCTCATAAAAGGCAATTATACAGGTTAGTTTTTGTTTGAAATTTTAAAGAAATAAGTCAGAATCATGAACTAGGAAAAAGCGCCAAAAAGTGACTACGTCACGAGGAAAGAATAAGAGGTATAAACAAGTCTGTTAATTAAACACCCCTAAATAAATTATTATTAATTTGTTAAATTAACAAATTAAGTTTGTTTGCTTACGGAAAATAACTTACTTTTAGTTATTTAAGAAACTTCTTAAGGTATTCCAATTGCACGACTCTTGTAGCATTTTATATTGTTACTGATTTTTGTACGAGTTTTAAGTAACTTGATTGTGTTTGTGAATAAGTTTACAGCTAGAATTCATTTCTTATTAGCCCATCTTATTTTTATTTATTACGTATTAAATAGATTGATGCAAGCTTAAATACAATTGACGTTTGGGATTTAATTAAACTCCTAAATTCCAACGTCATGAAAGGATGTTATCGACCAGGCACAAGCATAACCTTAGGCTAAGTTGTAGGAGTTCTTATCTTTCGCTTACACAATTCTCCACTTTGTAAGTAACAACGCTTGTGAAACTTTGAAGTAGGCAACTAGTCATTATGTTTATATGTAGAGTCATGAACTTCTATAACACTAACTGGTCTTGAACAAATGAAAAATAACGGAAAAATTTGTCCGCTTTCACTCAGTCATTTATTAATTCCGCTCTTCAATTCCCTAATAGAAGAGGGGAATTAATAAATGATTGAGTGAAATCGGCCAAATATTGCTGCTAAATGTAAAAGTTCATGAAAGAGTTAATCATTCTTATTGAATTTCAACATTTTGATACCCTATAACCGCTGTATGGATCAAATTTGATTCTAATTTAAAAAGTAGAAATATCAATTGATGACCAACCTAATTCAGTGCTACAACCAGTGTCGTCAAACCTGGGGCTGTAATTGAAAGGCAAAATTTTATAATGCATTGTAATTTTTATCCGTTTTTTTAGTTTGGCCGTCCTTGTATTATATCTTAAATCTAATTATTACACAATTATTATAATTTATAGTTTAAAAAACCTTCAGTTTGTAAGCTTGCAATTCGCAAATGAGATTTCATAGCAATTTTCTATATCAATGTATTATGCACATAACCATGCTGCAAACAGAATATTTGTATCAGATTTCACAGTGAAAACTGCTTTTTCAAATTAATCGTTTTCATTAGTTACCTATATAATTAAACTTGTTGTTTGGCTTTTATAGTATATATTTTACACATTCATTAAGTTCAATTTTTGACGTGTTACTAGCAGTTCACACAATAAAATTTGTTTACAAAACATGTTAAATAAGTAAATTGAGTTATACTTAAAAGAAATGTTAGTAACTGGAAATTTTGCCCGTCTAAGCAAAATCAAAACAATTTTTAAGAGTGTCACTTAGTTTTCTAACAATTTCAAGAAGCCTATTAAGAAATTTGGAGCAAAGAAGTAGGGAAAATTTCAAAAAAATTGCATTGCAGTGCTTGATGTACTTTATAATTATTTTTTATGACAATTTCGATTTCTAAATATTCACACACAAATATTCACACAAATTATCTCGAAAATTACAGCTCAGGGAATCATGAATTCTAAATCCCATGAGGATATCAGCTAAATATAAACGTACGTTTCTTGTTCCTCAGAAATATTCCTCAAACCCAATTGAGAAGCGCCCTTCACAAAGACAAAAATCATGGCACCAACAAGTGTTCACAATAGATCAGAGTTTTAACACGTAAGTGAAAAAGAGATAATTCTTCATTGTGGCTTTTTCAGATTTTGCATATCTTCATCAATGTGTGGTTATGAGCGCTTAAGACATTTTTGAAGAAGCAATCATTGATTTAAAATATATTCCTGAGCAATTTTAGGCTTCTAGTTTCTAGAGAATAAATAATGCTGTGCCTGAAGTGCATGTAAAGATTAACTAATTTTAATGAAAAATTTGATTTTTTAATGTTCAAGTGATCAGGATGTCCAAAGCACAGGGAAGCAAATGCTAATTGTAATGGTTCACTTTATCGTGATAGACCATCCAAGCTCATTAAGGTTTGCAAAGCCATGATTGCAGCGATATTGGCATCAGGGGATGGAGAATTCGCTCAAAGACACGCCTTGATGAGACTGTGATAGTGGGTGGTTCTAAAACGTAATTGAAAGAGAAAACACTACTCTATCCTGTAATGGCTTTGATTTTGCATAACTTTAGCAGTCTCTGAGTTATGAGTGTTTATATTTTTTCTAGAATCCATGAAAAGTTTCATATATTCTTAAGCAGGTTAAAGTTAAAACGTTTTTCAAAAGCTATGAAATTCTAATCACGCTATTACAAAAGGTTTAAGAAAAGAACTCTACTTATTCACATTCTAACTATGACAAAATTCACATAAATTTTTTTCGAACTTCTAGCCCCCTTGTTATTAAGAGGTTTGACGCAACTGGCTATAATTAGACTAACTGTCTAGAAAAATTTACTAAAGTAAAAGTTAAAACTTAAAAAACTTTTAAGCAAGCTTGTTAAAAACCCTGAAGGTAACAGTTTTCGTGTTCTGCATTTGGTCAATACTAGTGTTGAAACAAAGCAGTTTGTTGTTGAGATATAGGATGTCGAAGATTCCTACCAAACGTGGCGTATAAAAAGGTGTATGGTGGAATGTTCCCCCAAGAATTCTTTCAAAACTGATTTTGATTCAATAGAAATTTTGTAAGAAATTTATGAAAACTTTAAAAACTAAGTTGGTGAGGGGCATTTTCAGGCTCTTTTTTTCAATATTTTCAAAATTAAGCGTGACTTCGCCCCGCTTCAAGAAGCAATTCAAGTCTATTCCAAGATATTGTAACAAACAGCAACCAACAAACGTTTTATAGCTTCTTTTGCTAAGTACAAGCAAATCACAGTTAGTGATTATATATCCACTCCACATTTAGGATTGTGATGAATAAGATAATCTCTGCTTTCTGTTTAAATTCAAAGAAAATCATTCCAGGGCAATGCAAGGTTCTTGCAATACGAAATTACACTCGTAATGCTGGAACTACGCAAATAAATCTGTTTGTGAAGATCTTCGCTAGTCAATATTACCTTGCACACTGCGATTCTTTTTAAGTATTATAAGGCAGAATATTCATCCTCACAACTGAGAGAAATGCAAGATAGTTGTCACTAGGAATGTTGTGGCCTTTCCAAGTGAGTTGAGATGTGTTTGATTTGAGTTTGTTTCAATGTCCAGGAAAAGCATCCCTCCATACTTATTTATCCAAGCAAATCGACAACGATGTGGGATTATCAAGTTCCTCGCCAACTGAAATCCAATGAAAGTCATCCGCTCTTTCATAGATATATTGGGGTTTTTATATTTGCTATGTTAAATTGTTATCATTGAATTAGTGCAAACATTGGAGTCCCAAATAAATTTAATAATTGTTGACTTACTTATATTTTTCATTGGTGGATTCATTTGGTTTAACTGAACTAATATCTATCAAAGCTGCCTTTCATTCTATATCATACTATACATTTTTAAAAAATCCATTGATATAAATTGATATAATTAAAAATTTCGAAGGAATCAAAAGAATGTCAATTCTTCAAAAGTTGTTCATACAGGTTCAGTTTCAGTTTTCACATTTTTTTGTAGCTTCAATTTTTGTACCAAATAGTTGCAGATTACTAACAACAACATATATTTAAGTTCTCATGTACATATACATGTATTAAGTTTACAAACTTATTAAGAACATAAATAATGCAACTTTCTTCATATGAGCTTAGTTATGTCAGTAAATGTTTGTTTCTTGGTTACGTTTGCAAATTACATATAATTTAAAAAATATTTTTACTTATTGTTCTTGAGTTGCACATCTTATTCTATAATTAGTGAGATAATTGATATTTTGTTGTGTAATCATGTTTTTCAACTTCTTCTTAAATATTGTAAAATTTTTTTCACTTCTTGTGCTGTAATCCAGTTTGTTCCATAGTGATATTGAATAATTTAGGAATCCGTTCTTCATTACTTTTCTATTATACTTAGTTTTACCAAATGTAATTGTTCTTTGATTTAAATGATTAGAAATCTTCGATTTTCTTTTCCAAAATATCGATAAACATCTAATATTTTGAAGAGCTTCTAATGATCTTAGATGATATTTACACATTATTTCTTTTTTATTTTTGTTGCTAATTATGTTTATNCATCATTTTTTAAATTATTACTTGAAATGACTAATTTTGGCTTAAATATCTTCGAATGTTGAAATTCTTTGATTGTAGGAGTAATAGTATTACTCAATTTTACATTTTCACATTGATTTTTCAAGCATTTAATGAATTTCGACTTTATGCCACAAACAATATCTTCATATTCAAGTTTTAATGCATCTGATAATTTTAGTTCATTAATAAAGTCATCAAGATTAGAAAAATCTTTAAATAGCGTGTTTATTCGTCCATCCTCTATAAGAGGACTAGCTTTTAGAATTTCTGAATAATGCATATGATTGTTAATTAAGCAAAAAATAAATCTTACCAACGTCAGGGGTTATGAAAAATATATTGATTGATAATTGCAATTAATTGATAACAGCGATAAATTTGCAGTTAATTTACAAAACATCTAAATATTTAGCATGGCATGATTGAAAATAAGTTATATAATATAACGCAAACACGTAGAAATAACAATTGCTTACAAATGAACGTTACCATTTTATCAAGATTTATTGATAAAAATTCAAAGCCTACTTAGTATTAAATTACAAAGTTTTCTTGTTCAACCTTAACATTAAACAAAATTTGAAGTTAGAGGCATAAATCAGCAATAATTAAACGCTCCTTTTCTCTTAAAATATATTTGAACTTCATCTGCAACGCTTACTAAAAGATTCAATGTTGTTACAATAGAATTATTTTTGTAGCATGAATATGATGAAGAGACCAATCTAAGCTTAAAGTTTTTCCAAGTTCTTCAAAATTCTATGCTAATACCCTGATAGCAAGGTGTATATGCTATTAAATGGAAAAATAACTTTTGGTTGAAAATTTAATTTATTTCGAAGACATAGATAAGTTGGTTCATTTTGTTTTCGACAACAAACAAGAAACTATTTTCACAACTACAACTATAACTGTACAAGGTAGAAACAGTTTATTTCTCAAAATATCAAGCAATTTAATTCGTAATTGAATTTTCCAGCAAAATCATGTTAATTAGCATGAAGATATTTTCTTTTAATAAAGCAATCCAGTCAAAGCATGAAACTTTTTGCATGAATATTTTGGGTAATTTGTTGTAGTTTTGTTTTTAGCTGTTTTTGCACTCTAGAAAAATGTTTGCAATTTTCCCAAAATTTTCGATTTTTTGGCAAATATTAAGATTTTTGCAAAGTTTTTGCCACCTTTTTGTAAATTATCCAATTTTATTGCCTCGAAACATTTTTTAGATTGTTTGCCAAAATTTTGAATTTTCTTGCAACTTTTTTACTATAGATTATTTTTAGAAATTGTAATTAACAACTAGAATGAATATTCAAAATAATTCATTCATGATTATTTTGGCCTTAAAATCTGTGATACCTTCCCCAAAAACTATTTAAACGTGCATAGATCGCGAACTATTGAAGATATTTAACATTTGAAAACAGCAGAAAATAGAGAATTGTCTCGTCTTTCTTTTTAGACTTAAGTTCTTGAGCTTGCGCTGTCCTCTCTAGGTGCATCGTTGTGCGAATGCAGGGGTGCTCGCTTCTATAGCGCGCCTGAAAATAAATCACACTGTTTGTCTACTGAAAGCTAAATATTTCATGGTAGTTGTTGCTTCGATGTACTTATTTGCGTATTTGCATCTAATTCAGACGCAAAAATTTTAGTTCAAATATTCATTATTGCATGAGCGGGAACAACCCCATATATATGTCCATGTAAAAAGCGTTCAATATTTCTTTACAGGCTTGAATAAAATGGAGATACCGTTAAGAATTTATTGTTTCGTTTTTAAAGATGAAAGAATTTCATTTTTACCCGATTTATCATATATTGCAAAATCATCCCTTAATATTGAACTCAATACCGTAAGCCAATGCCACTAGCATTCAGTGGGATTTGTAGCAGTTTGCTTTACAATAACAAAGCTGTTTGAAACTATATGATGTTTCTTGTCTAAATCGTGAATCAATAGATGTATTTTTTGAGAAGATACATCAAAAGGTGCATTTTTTGCAAAAATAGATATAAAAAAATGCGTATTTTCTCCAGAATATGCATCAAAAGATTGCAAAAAAGATATAAAAATTTTCCAAAATGTTGCGAGGATTTAGCCAATTTTTTGGCAAAAAAAGCCAAACGATTTTGTTAGGGTAATAATTCGTTAGTTTATAGTGAACAATTTGGAATAAAAGCCGTAGAAAATTGCAATTGTAACGTATAAAATTAATTTACTGGAAAGATTTAATAATTCTGTTATAAATTCAAATCAATTATTTTATTTCTCTGGATGAGAAGTTCTCAGCTCATATTTGTCAACGAGTTGACATTTTAAGCTCGGCTCGGCTCGGCTCGAATCGGCTCGTTTTAATTTTGAGTATTTTCGGCGTGGCGCGAGTACCTATGAAATACAATTTTCTATTCTACTGTTATTATGTCATTTTTTCAAGGAAATTTCCTATGCCTAAGAGAAAATTAATGCTTGTACATCGTGAATATTTTTATAATTATTATAATCCCGTTATGCTAAATTTGAAAATTGGTTTGCTTATGTGGAATCATTGTTTACCATTGCAGTAAGAAATTTCTAGTATGTTATAATTTCTCAAAAAATGAATCATTTAGAATTCATTTTTTAAATAGAAATTCTAAAAGCATTTTGACAAGGCGTTGCCTCCTTGAAGACAATACCCATTTATTGAAGCAAAAGTATTTCTTTAAAAATCAATCACCAGGTTTATCGATGATAGGCTTCAACTTAAGGTAATACTTTTTGAATGTCACGACTCATTAAAGCATCTACATAATACAGAGTGTCTATTGTCGTAATTGGAACTAAAATGTGTCCCGTGTTTCTTAGCTTTTTCTAAAAATTTAAGATTGAGGTAGCATTTTCATAGCAAGCAATGAAATGATGTTAGAAAAATTAAATTTATTTACAATTAAAGTGTGAATTCCAATTAAGGGTATATACAATAAATTCTGATTAAAGGAAATTCTTTTCCAAGTAATTTGCTTCTCACGCATAGTAAATATCAGGAAATTTTTTGTATTTCCTGCAAATCTAATTAATTAATTTCAAATAATTATAAAAATGCAATTCTTTCTGTTATCTTTATAATATCAAATTGTGAGGAATTTGCATATTCTTAATGTAGTTGGTTATATTTTCGCAATTTTTTATAACACAATTAACAACTTCTATTAACTCAGCACTAAAATCTCCAAAAAATTATTTCTAGACACACACATATGCACATATATATAACTAACCAAAATATTATTAAATTCTTTAAAAAATATTGTTAAATTCTTTATCAACTCTTAAGGGTAGTTAAAAGATTATTTTAATATGCATGTACTAGAAGGTTTGTCTAGGCTCTCTATAAAAATTCATGGAAATGTCAGCTGCCTATCATGATATTATACATCAAAAAAAAATTAGTGAATTTTTCGTATGATTATCCAATCTTTGATAACAAATTTATTATTTCCCATTATTAAATGTAGTCAATGTACGGATCCATGTTTTACAAGACTTGCTTTAATATTTTATTGTGATTTGCAGAATGCAATTGGAGCAATACATACCTTACAGGAGGAAAATTGGTATAAAGCCATAGAACTTTCCTTTAAGCTAACGGAAATGCAATTATTATTTTACTTGTTTGCAAACAAATTTAGGGATTTCAGAAATAACGGTTTAATAAATTTCCTAGAAATGTTGAATTTCAATGTAAGCTGCTTATATTTACATTTCTAGAGTTGGTAAATCTATAATATGTATATATAAAATATATTTATAATCATCGATTGTGACATGTCGAAACATTCTTCTAGTTATTAAAAAACCTATTATATTTTAAATAAATTTTAAGTCATTATTTCCTCGATAAGCAATAGTGATCATCGAGTAAACGCATGGTGAACATTTGTTTTTTGATTGTTAATATACAGTAATATTGAGGAAGTCTCAGTGAAGAGATTCTCAGCACAATTGCTTGAATGTGGACTTAAATTCTTAATCTTCAACTCTCAAGAAGAACCAACCATTTGGCACATATTTGGACATCAATAAATTATAACAAAAAAAATCAAAAACAAAAAAATCCAATACAAATATTAAGGCAGCAATTAAGTTCATAAACCATAAAAACAAAGGAATATTTTCGGACTAAAAATGTAAAACTGTCTGTCTATAACATGTTCGGCAGGGCAAATAATTTTGATTACTTCATTTTACCATAGAATGAGTTGACTATTTTTTTTAGCATTTGCAGAAGTGGATGTTCCCTGTTGTTCACGATTTTGTCAATAGGATTAAAAAATTTTTAATAAAGCTACTTATTACCAATTTTATGACTTCTCGATAGCTTAATCTGGGCGCATGTAATACATATTAGTGACAGAAACGTATTTAAGTGGGATATCCACGGACGAGAACCAGACAGTAATTTAGGACAAATATATATTTTAAAGAAATAACATCTATTCTCATCATTCATGAAATTCATAGAACACTACTTGCCACATAGTAATTTTCTTTAAGACTTTGTATCAAATATATGCAGATCTCAAATTTAAAATAAATGGTTTGTATTCAATATTCTCAAAGTTACTTGAAGATATGCTACTTATTATATAATAATATACTACATATATCTAATGAAAACGGGGATCTCGAGATCTTAACCTTTCAACTTCTCTGAATCACTGTAAATGAGTTTGACTTGACCTACATCTCGCCAATTCGTGAAATTTTGGCATATTTAGATTATTCTTGCAAAATATGTCGAGTATGTCAGAAATAATTGATGAAAAAGACCAAAGAAAATTGAAAAACCTAAATTGAATTTAACCAGAATATAAAAAACTAATATGAAAATATTATGCGAAGAAATTATATTTTTAATAAATTCTTTATCAATCCATTATTTGACTTTACTTCAGTCAGTTTAATTTTCATGCGTTCTTACATAATATTCAAATCAACTTTTACTGAAATTTCTGACCATTTTTATAACTAGGCCCAGCGGGGCGGTGATTATGTGCAACTTGGTTTTGGAAACTAGTTACATAGAAATATCCGTCTAAAAAAACGGCACTATCAAAAATGCTCATAATGGACACCAGAACGACTGAAAATTAGATACCAATTTGGAAATTGGATACTTTTAAAAAAAAACTATGCAAAATTAAACAAGAGCATCAGAAAAAAATAAACTTGTTTTCTATTTAAGGTAAAATTACCTACAATCTTTATAAGTGCATTTATATATTTTTCACTCAAAAAAAGCCAGTTTCCACATCTTTGCTTGTTGCAAATGCCACAAATTATATTGGCCTTATTTTTGCATTCTCTTGTTTAACATAACTAACCTTTCTCTAAAATTGGTGTACATTTCCCATTCTCTGGAGAATTCTGAGCTCATTTTTGGAGTTGCATTGAAATGCATTTTCTTGGAAATTTTTCGTAAAATTTCTTGTCGTGTTGTTTTTTAATAGAGATTTCTGCAATTAACAGATGCCATCTCAAGCATATTGCCAAATACAGCAACTGGTCACCTTTTGTAGAGGACTTGGTACGGTAAATTCGCGTCATTATTTGATCCACAAACCTGTTTCTTCTTCAACTGAAAGCCTGGATGAATATATAAATCTGAAGAATTGTAAATCCTTTATCTAAAGAATTATCTTCTATTTTGCCGAATGGTATCAACCACAGCTGCTTTTTTGCTTAAAAATGGGGTATGTCGGAAAGTAATGTTATTCTTTTTTCCAAAAAAAATTTGGGGCAAGAGTTTTAAAACATTTTCACCAAGTTTATCTGTTTCCAAATATGCTTTTTTGCAAAGATAAAGATATAATATATACCACAGATATTTAGAAATAATTTACGAATCTTGGCTCATGTCAACAATGAACAAACACAATTCTTACGCAAAAGAAGGGTACACTTAATATTTTCGAAAAGCATTTCCTCATTTAGAGGACAGATGTGAATATTTCCAAGTAAGCTACAGTAAATTGTAATCCAAGTCTCCCAAACTCTTATCACAATTTTTTTTGTCACAAATACTTTGTAAAACATCACCGGAAATGCTTCTTCAGGGGAATTCATATTCAAAATCAATAACTGCCATCATTGGCATCAACTGCTGATGCAGTTGCACAATTAGGTCGGATTTGGATGAAGTCCAAGTTGTGGGCGCTGGGGAAGACTGGAGGAAATTTTTGCCCCCTACTCATCTCTGTATACAACATTTATAATGAACAAAACAGCAATTAGCAAAATTATTTTGTTGATTATGTCATTGAACTTGTCAAACTAATAAATTTTGTTGATTATTATCACTTCATGACTTGTAGTTGGTATTTAATATGAGATCAAACAATGGAAATGGTTAAATCTAACGCTTTCTAGCGTTACAAGATTCAGTTTCTGATAGTTATGTCGGACAGCAAGTATCTATATTTGGTTAAATTTTTTTGCAGATTTGAAAAATTTTTGCAAATATCTCGGGAAATCTATAAGAACTCAACATCTAGCTTCAACAATTTTGGATTTTGTAAATAAACCACCCAAGCTTCATTCAAAGTCAGAAATTGTCGCGCCAATTCTCTTTCCAGGAGTTTTTACATGTAAAATATCTCCATTATTTAGTGAGTTATGGGCTCTTAAAATGCTTAACGAAAGCTGTCACAAATTGCAAAAAAATGCCTGCGTTATTTAAGGCTAAACAACACTAAAAAGTTTCGATTATGTTGTGAAGGTTACCATAAACAACATATTAAAAATTCAAATGTCTAACTATCTATCAAAATCGTATTTCTGAATTCCAATATATTTGAAGCTAACTGCTGCGAGCAGAGACGTAGATACTAAAGCTGAGATTTCATTACAGAATTAAATCAGGACATGATAATAGGTAATTTCACAAACAGGATAGAATCAGGCTAACCGAATAATTCAACTTCATTCTGTTTTTTCAATTAGGACAATACGAGGACAATACACGTATTTCTATTGCAAATAATGACTGAAAATTATAGCAATGTTCCTCTAATTATACTATTGAATAGACAGTTCGAAAAAAATTTTTTCAAGCGATTGCAATCGCAAAAGTATCCTTATCAATAAGTGCATATGACTGCATATGGATGGTCAATTATGTTTATAAATATTTTATAAATTATATTCAAAAATTCATATTGAATTTGAAAAACATTGGATTTGAATGTTCATAGAAATTTAAAATGAAAAAGGCGAAACATTTTTTTAAATATATGTATGAGTACAGCGTGTTCAAGCGTACGCGTCAGTTATAAAATGCCTATAACTATTTAATATAAGTGAATATTCTAATCAAATAAACATTTCATGATTATTTGATACTGCGGATTTAAAGATTTTGTTAAAAAATTTATTCAAAATGATTGCCATTAACATTTTTACAAGTTTGAATACGATACTAAAAACATTCAAGCACTTTAAACAAAGTGCTTTCTTCAATACTGGAAACACATTCCAAAATAGAGTTCTGCAGCTCCAAAATATTTACATAAACTTTGATTGAAGGGAAGACAGAGTCTTTTATATAACCCCACAAAAACCAATCACATGGGTTAATGTCTAGTGAGTGGGAAGGCCACAAATTTGAAAAATGACGCCCAGTGACTCAATTCTTAAAATTTGTCGTTAAATAATTTCGGCCAAGTGTGAGGTGTAAGGAGAAGCTCCGTCTTGCATGAATGACACTTTGCTAAAAATTCTTTTTCTCTTTAAAGATGGCAATACATTTTCATCTAAAATAGCAACATAACTGCTTGAATTCACAGTATCATTGAAAGAGATTGGGTCCAATAACAGTTCTGGAAGTTATTCCACACCATGCAATAGTTTTTGGTGATTGAAGTGTGCAAATTATGCCAGCAGGTGGCTCACCAGTTCCCCAATATCACATGTTTTGCTTATTAAGGTATCCATCGAGATGAAAATTACATTCATCTGTGAATAATATGTTCTCCGCAGATTTTGCAGCCATGGATTTGATAAATTCGTTCTACAATTTGACGTCTATCTTCCAAAGAGTAAGCATTCATTTGGAAGTTAAAGTGAAAAATCAATAATCCGCAAGATCACGTTACCCAATGAGAAAAATAAATTTAGCTTAACTTTTTTAGATTTTTCAATATAACTGATTTATTACTGATGCGTTCGCTTGAACACCCTGTACAAGTTTCCTATATCTTTTCTTAAATTTTTTATATTGATGTTCAAATGTATGCACTTATATAATTTTCTTGATACTAAGCTTGAAGTACTTTCACCGCCTAGTCCATGAGCTAAGTTTTTATGCTAGAGGAGGCCATTTCCCCTAAAAATATAAATGATGTAAGTTACTTCCGAATATTCACCTATTCTCAAAGTTCGTTTGCATACAAAACTAGTTTAAGGCTATAGCCTCAATCATTTGATAAAACATTATTCGTGATCAACAGAAGAGANTATATATATATATATATATATATATAATATATTCATTCAATTTCAAATAAAATATTTCATGGCCTAACCCCAGAGAAGTTTAATTGCTGGCTAATTGTTGACCGACGCGTTTCTAGAACTGGCCATATGTATGCTTGCAGGTAGAAAAATATTAAAAGAACTATATACATTATATCATGCATTTTGCATGACACACCTGTTGCAAAATTGCACCATGCTTATTCAAGCAAATTATATGAGGGTTGACAATCTAACTGCTTCAATTAAGGCAGCTATCATAAAATATCAAAGTTGTTCAATGTTTGACAGAGTTGAAATTTTACTAGATGTTCTTGTTACTCCCACTCGTGATCTTGGAAATGATAGTTGTAAAGTAACCGCCTATATCAAGTCATGATTAGAAAATAACTGTTTCACTGCTATAATGGTAGGAAGGGGTAATGGACATTTAATCGGAATTGTATGCTATATTACGAAAATTTCAAGCAACATCAGCTGCAGCGGAGAGAATTATTTCTATATTGAAAAAACTCTTGGCCTATGAGAGAAATCTTTGCCACAATAATATATGGAAATTTATGTGCTGTATAATAATTTAGTGACGTATTTGCTTTAAAAAATTGACTTTTTATTATGTAGGAGATTTTTTATTTGTTTTATACCTTGTTCTCAGTAATAGAAAAACGTTTTATATTGGTCAAATCATTTTGAAAAATGGATGGTCATATTTAACTTAATTCTTTCATAAAAAAGGGTCATATTTTGTTTATTTAAAGCCATATTTCTTGTTTCTCAACTAATAATATATTATCCGGCAGTCAAAATAGCCGGTATATTCAGTTCACTATCCGGATCCCATCCCTAATATCTATATAAGACCCTGTTCCCTTTTAATTTTCGCCCCGTTTTGAGTGGCAGCGGGATGCCTTACCTCTAATGGGAACACGCTCTCCCTACTCCCACTCAACTCTGTTCTTTAAACAGGCCTGTCAAAAGCTACGAACAATTTCCGCAGAAATATTTTCAATGTGGAATGATGCACATGCGAGTACACCAAAGGCGCGTGAGCTAATTTGTAGGTATTGAGGTCCAGCCGCCAGGAAAAAATTTAGAATTTAAGATACAATTCCTAGCATTCCGTGCAAGTCAAGACGACTACTTTAGAAATATCAGAGATATCAACAGCAGATATAATTGTTATAATTAAAAAAAAACATTTACTGATTAACTTGGCCGCATTTGTATTTTCAAAAGAAACAAATGAAGAAATCTAGGCATGTAACATGTTCTATTCGTTCGACACAGGTTTCAAATGAAAACAAGTACACTTATATGCACAAAGAAACATGTACTATGTACAGCGTGTTCAAGCGAACGCGTCATTTATAAAATGCCTATAACTATTTAGTATAAGTGAATATTCTATTCAAATATACATTTCATGATTATTTGATATTGCGGATTTAAAGATTTTGTAAAAAAATTTATTCAAAATGATTGCCATTAACATTTTTAGAAGCTTGAATACGAGACTAAAAACATTCAAGCACTTTAAACAAAGTGGTTTCTTCAATACTGGAAACACATTCCAAAATAGAGTTCTGCAGCTCCAAAATATTTGCATAAACTTTGTTCGGAGGGAAGACAGAGTCTTTTATATAACGCCATAAAAACCAATCACATGAGTTAAGGTCTAGTGAGTGGAAAGGCCACAAATTTGAAAAATGACCCCCAATGACTCAATTCTTAAAATTTGTCGTTAAATAATTTCGGCCAAGTGTGAGGTGTAAGGAGAAGCTCCGTCTTGCATGAATGATACTTTGCTAAAAATTCTTTTTCTCTTTAAAGATGGTAATACATTTTCATCTAAAATAGCAACATAACTGCTTGAATTCACAGTATCATTGAAAGAGATTAGGTCCAATAACAGTTCTGGAAGTTATTCCACACCATGCAATAGTTTTTGGTGATTGAAGTGTGCAAATTATGCCAGCAGGTGGCTCACCAGTTCCCCAATATCACATGTTTTGCTTATTAAGGTATCCATCGAGATGAAAATTACATTCATCTGTGAATAATATGTTCTCCGCAGATTTTGCGGCCATGGATTTGATAAATTCGTTCTACAATTTGACGTCTATCTTCCAAAGAGTAAGCATTCATTTGGAAGTTAAAGTGAAAAATCAATAATCCGCAAGATCACGTTACCCAATGAGAAAAATAAATTTAGCTTAACTTTTTTAGATTTTTCAATATAACTGATTTATTACTGATGCGTTCGCTTGAACACCCTGTACAAGTTTCCTATATCTTTTCTTAAATTTTTTATATTGATGTTCAAATGTATGCACTTATATAATTTTCTTGATACTAAGCTTGAAGTACTTTCACCGCCTAGTCCATGAGCTAAGTTTTTATGCTAGAGGAGGCCATTTCCCCTAAAAATATAAATGATGTAAGTTACTTCCGAATATTCACCTATTCTCAAAGTTCGTTTGCATACAAAACTAGTTTAAGGCTATAGCCTCAATCATTTGATAAAACATTATTCGTGATCAACAGAAGAGAAGATTTTCTCTTGAGTTGTTGGTGAATCACTTATGAGCGGATATCTAAAATGTGTTCAGAAAATGTTGAGTGATCAAGTGGAAATTTAAATACATTGCTATATGAATAGAAATTGATTTTAGCATTCGTCGATTCTTCTCAGTATACTGTTTCAATGAAATAAAATGCAACACATTTCTAAAGAATTGTAAGTATCCATTAGTTCGAGTGTCCCACACAGGCCCGTGGCTTGCATTTGAAGTTTAGGGGGCCATGGCCCCGCAAAGTTCAATAAATTAATCATAGTTTTACTCATATGAGATAGTTTCGCCTCTTTTCATTGAATCTTTTAATAGAATTGCATTAGTATTATGCATATTTCAACAAAAAGATATTCACTCTAACCTAGTTACAGAATATTAGAATTAATACTATGGAGTTTTGTATCCAGGATGCCAAAAGGAAGGAGGGCACACTGGCCCAACAGGGAGGGCCATGCCCCCTGGCCCTTCCCTAGCCACGATCCTGGTCCCACACCTAATTTGTGGGGAGGGGGCATAGAATGTATAATTATTATCAGATCCTCACTGAGCATGTGATCAAATATTGTAGTACCGATTTGGCAAGCAATAAGAAAAAGTTAAGACATTTTTACTGAAAAGCGTGGTCTAAGATTTCGGATTGGCGAATGGTGACTTTATTTTCAAATTTGTAGAGCCTAAGAAAATCGCAGTTGAAAAAATTATTGCGTATGCGTGAAACCGACTTTGACTCTATTAACAATAATTTCTAGATATGCCAAGAGTTCAAATAAACAACCAAAAGAAGTTCTAATCACCAGTTGAAAAATGGATTCTTCCCAATAATATATATATATATATATATATATATATATAGGTTTT
>CABFPE010000357.1:373230-396261 GCA_900660155.1 Hofstenia miamia
TATATATATATATATATATATATAGGTTTTATATTTATCTCAATTTATGGCTTCGTTGGATAAATGTGAATCATGGAACTTTCCCTACAAGGGCATGTTCATGGAAGAAAATTTAAATTGACAATGTCATTGTTTAATTTATTAAAAATCATTGTAGGGCTGTGCTACCACTACACACCTGTACCCACAACCCTGGTATCCGTACCCACCCAATAACTGTAATTACTATTCCAATATTGAGACATTATTACTTCTAAATTATATTCAGCAAATTATAAATCTTTCCTGTTTTCAATTAAATTTGCAGTTATTATTACTCTAAAAAATAGAGCAGAATTTAAGTAGCCTATTTTGTCTAGGCATTAATGGCTTCATTTATTCTTTCAAAAATACGCGTTTGTTATTTGAGTAACAAACGAGCAGTTAATTAAGTATTTTACTTTGTAGTACAGAAATATTCACACATCCAAATTAGTTTTCTTCTTTTGAAAAAGCCTTTTAAAATGTGTGTTTAGGACAAATTGCCAATATAGTTTCAGTACAAAGTTGTAAATTTTACGTGGTCTGTCTGAATTTTAACCGTGAATTTTATTATTTACTCAAACTCACTCAGACGTGTAAAATGTGTATCCGTGTTTCGTTGAATTTTTGTTTAATAGAAGCAAATATTTACTGTTACTAGTGATGCAATTATCGTTTACTGTATGTGCCGCCATTGTGCCCCTCCCAAATAATAACCTAGCAACGCCACTTTGTATGCTTGGTTTTTGTCTGTGCTTTTTATTAAAAACAGCTGTTTTGTCATTTTTTGTTATTAGTAGAAGGATCTTTGAAAACTACTCAGCGCAGGAGCCTGTGATTTACTAGGTATGTCACTAATTTTTCTGCTATCAAGCATGGAAGAGTGTACGCACGTGAACATCAAAGTCTCTCTACCTTATTCTAACAAGTAGAATGAACTCCCAGGGC
The DNA here is from genome assembly GCA_900660155.1 of Hofstenia miamia. Classification (NCBI taxonomy): domain Eukaryota; kingdom Metazoa; phylum Xenacoelomorpha; order Acoela; family Hofsteniidae; genus Hofstenia; species Hofstenia miamia. The sequence goes on from CABFPE010000357.1 coordinate 374,200, forward strand.
CTACAATTTTACTACCTAAATTGAATTTAGAGACCAACATGTAATGAATATATTACATTCAAAATACAAGTTCTTTAATGAAACTATATATGTAGCATTGACTTAGTAGGGAATGACACTAGTACCTGTCGTTTTCATTTTCTGGTAAAGGGACTGCAGAATCTGTGAAATAAAAGGGTAAGATAATTCAACAGATCACTTAACCACAAATGAAAGATTTAATTTACATTATTTGTAACTTTTGCTCAGTAAACGTTCTGAACTATTTGTCTATACACTTGTCTTAGCCTAAAGGCAAACGCCGATCCTACATCTTCTGAAAGACTATTATTTAACACTAGAAAGTCTAAGCGGTCAAATTTGACCACTTTGCACATCTTAAATGCATTTGTAATGCCTCGTGTAATGATAATTTAAATAGTAAAAACAGCTTATTTTATTCTTCTAACACTTTTCTTTCATTTGCTTGGTTTTCATTAGTTTTACTTGAATGTGGCAATTCTGACAACTGCATGAATTTAAGATATAGCATCCTTAGACTTTCTAGTGTTAAGATAGACATAAACATGGTAATTGTTGTTATAAAATCTGCTTGAATTGTGGAAGGAGTGTGATTCTCTTAATTCTTAAAAGTTTTTTCTGACTTATAATTAATCTTAAGTTGATGAATTAGGGTTGTTCGATTTTAGCCTATGTCTTTATTTAATCCTGCATGTAACCATCTCAAGAATATCATGATTCACAAATGCACGGGGTATGACTAACAATCACTCGTGTGTGCAATATAGGCTAATCTTATCCGGCTCCTACAAGAAGATATGGAATATCAGCAAGCTGATGACAAAGAAACTATTTCCTCAAGAACAAATATCTACCAGCAAAAATCGAAATCATTGGATGTTGCTTTGATGCCTGATAATAAAGAACTTCGTTCGTTCCTCAAAATGAAGGAAATATTTGTAATTGATATATTAGTAATGGAATCTCAACGTTTTAACTCAAGTTGTCTAACTTAAATGTATAATAAAAGTTCTCTCACAGATTAACAGTTTTTTCTTTTTCGGATTTTTTGTATAAATCTGGAGCTAAAAAACTACATTTCTTTGAATTTCAGAAAAAAATCATGAGGAATATTCTGAAGGCCCCTGCTTCAAAGCAAATCAGAGCAAATTGAGCTCATTAATGTTTTGTTTAGTTTTTGGAAGTTTAAATAATGTTTCATTTCAACGGTTTGTTAGTCACTGATCTGTCCTACAGACATAGGTTATTATAACCCATCCAATACTTACATCCTAGTCTCTATCCATTACTTTAGGAAAATCTTCTCATCAGATAGAGGTCGAGAAATTTTAAAGTGAATTTTAAGACAACGCGGATAAATAAGCGATAAAAGAATCAAGGATAAAAATTACCTTTTGATGTGCGAGTGCCAGAAAGGCTGTGATCTTGCAATCTTTCGGAAAAATTAATTAAATTATGTAATTAATTTTTTAGGCATTTTCGATGGCCACCATTGCCTTAGAAAATCAATTCAGGAGAGTAGGCCTATTTTAAAAAAGCTAAGTGGAAAAATGCATTCTGTTAATATTAGGCGAACAGATTCTCCGCCAATCAAATTTGATCATCATTTAAATAGTATTTAAATTCTGATGTGATTATAACAACATTGCAAAATGAATACAACAACGAAAGCCTTTCACTGTTTTGCAAAGCCTGATCCGCAATATGTCTACTTCTTTGGAACTTTTGGTTTCATTGGAATAACAGGTAATGGTCTTGTAGTTCTTTCAGTTTTAAAGCACAAGTGGATGCAAACAAAAACAAACTTTTTCATTTGCAATTTGGCAATCTGCGACTTTGTAACTTCATTGTGTCTTATTATGTACAAAGTGCTAACGAAGCCAACGCTGCCAACATCCACATCGTGGGTTCTACGTGAAATATACTGCCGTGCATATATATCCGAATATCTGATATGGGCCTGCTTCTCTACTTCTGCATACACACTGCTTGCAATTGCATTTGAAAGATATTTCTGCATCATTCATCCAACTAGATTTAAGATAATCTTCACTTACAAACGCATGATTTTCATTGAATTTCTAATAATCGCATATTCATTTTCTGTAAATTTATATAATTTGCATTCTTGTGTGCCCGACGATGGTAGTCGAGCCTGTATTTTCAATCCAAATGAAAATCATATCTTAGACATTTATTCCGCCCTATATTCACTAATTTGCGTAGTGGGAATGCCCACAATTACTATGCTTTCTTTATACATGTCAATTTGGAAAAGGCTTAATAGCTTGCAAAAGAGTAAATTTCAGCAAAAAAATAAAAAGCTTGTAAAAATGCTTTTCTCAGTGGTTGTTATATTTTTCATCTGCTGGTTTCCAGATTGCTTAATTTATGTATTTTTCCGTCTAAAATTATTCAATGCTTTAATTAATACATGGTATTACAATGCTGCGATTATTCTCGCATTTAGTAATTCTTGTTTGAATCCAATTCTTTATGCATGCCAAAGTAAACATTTCCAAAAAGCATTTATTAGTATTTTAATTTGCAAAAGTTGGTAAAGGAATTCTTTGAAATATTAATGAAATTTAGTGTAAGTATATATTAAATATATATTAATATATATATATTATAAATATTATTTCAGATTCTTTCATTTATTCCACATAATTTACCTAATTCAGGGTGGTGCTTCACTAAGCTTTTTATAAAACCTGTTGTTGATGCATAATGTGCATATAGTAGACGTACGTTTTCCTAATTCCAATCTCAACATCAAATTCATTGTATTTTCCAAAGTTTAATTGTTGATTGCGAACAAAAAGAAGGTAAAACACCAGTCAACATACATCTAGATTTTTGTTACCTTTAAAATTTCAGTTCCATTTAACATGTTTAAAATTTTTAAAAACTAATCATGAACTAATTGTCTCGCATTCTTTAGAATGTGTATTATATTTTAGGTTGTGCTTATCCCTCAAAGAAATTTATCTATGTATTAAATGTACATTTAATGAATAAAACCATTTTTATTAAAATAAAAACTTAACTGTTTTATTTGGTAAGTGAGTATTGATAAAAGTTCTTTCCATTTGAAACTATTAGTACTTCTCAAAGATGTATGTAATCTAGTATATTTTGTTTCTCAATTTTAGCATTTTAAAAATAATGTGCATTCAACGTAGTAAGAAACATTGTATGGCAAATATTTACTAAAAAGTAATGCATGCTTAGTGTACTCTTTTTGTGTAGTCTATTCAATAAATTACATTTAGCCCTTGTCATTACCATATAGTCTATTATTGAAGAGATTTGAAATTTATGGATGTGTATATACTGGCGCTTAGAATTCTTTAAAAAAATTCATCTGAATGTAATTATAGTAAAACAATACCAAATGCTTTCACATGACGTTGATTTGAGTATAAAATTTTTTATTTTGACTTAAAATAATCTAAAAATATATGCTATGGATTGGTTTGTTAACTTCCAACAGAACTCGAAACCTTTGTTTACTGCTTATTTTAATAATCACAATAACAAATTTGACAGTGGTAACAGAAAAGCAAACTTTATATTCACTATTATTGATTTGTGTTTCAATGATATACTTTATAATATTAAGGTATGTTGTAAGTGGTTGTTATGAGGAATATTAATATATAAAACCAATAATGAAATTAATTATGTATATAAATATATATATATATATATATATNAAATTTGTTCACCGATTTTATGATGTTGTGATCTTAGTAAAATTTTAAAATTTTCTTCTTTAATTTCATGTTGATGTAAATAAATTTCGGAATTTAAATGTCCTCTAATATGTTCTTTCATCCTTTTTCCCAGAAGTCTCTTATATTAAAGCTTCAAACAAAGAACAATTACTTAACAAACAGAAAAACATCAATAATTTTAGAATTATAGTGCATGCAATATATTTATGTATTCCTTTCTTTAGTGTAGTTGATTGTAAAATATTTATTTACCGCATTTGCTACTGACGATGATTCTTAGCAATCGAAACTGGTCTAAATTTTTAACTGCGTTTGATATTTCAAATATATATATATATATATTCTGTGCTCTCAAATATATATATATATATATATATGATATATATTTGTTTTTTTGAATGCGAAGAAAAAATTTTATGTTCTTCAACACTATCTTGAGATAAAAATGGACATATCTATAACAACTACCCAGTAAATGATGGTATAATAATACATTTTCAAAACTTTAAAACTCAAAAGAGCATAGAACAAATTGTGCTAGACAAAAATGCTGAACTTAAAATCATAAAAAACAATAGAGACATATATGTATCTATAGCTCAAATCAAAAAGTGGCCACTTTTTAAAATTTGACTATCATTAGTTTTCACACTAGGTGGTACTGTTACAATTAATAGTTCAAAATATCGCCAAATACTCAAGGAATTTTTACCATACATAACCTGCTTATATCCTGATTCATGGATCTTAGAACAAGATGGAGCAACCCCTCATACCTCAAAATCAACAAAGGAATTGTTTACCAATTATAATATTCAAGTTGTGCAATGGCCAATAAATTCACATGATTTAGTACCCATAGAGAATATCTCCCAGATTCTGAAGGATTTTGTCAAGAAAAAATCCCATAAATCTGAAAGAATTAGAGATTTACATCCTTGAATAGCAACACCAAATAACTAAAAAAGTTTACTCATTTTAATGGATTCAGTTTCAAGACATTTAGCTGTATGTCATGCTTTGCATGGCAAAATTGTCAAATACTTTGTCATCAGGTTACAAGCTGAGACAAAATTTATTTTCAAATATATTTTATAAGCCTCTATTATTCTTTAATTTGTTATTAAAAATGTGCTTAAAATATGGCCACTTTTTTACTTAAGCTGTGTAAATTATTTAGATAGTGTTTACAAAGAGGAATTTAAAGCAGAATTTACAAGTTAATTGAAATGGCATTGGTGTATTGTATGAATTGGTGATCAAGAGGTAAACATGATTTGAAAGACACAGTCAAAAGGCTTGCTTCACTCACCTTTTGAGCTTTTTAATTGATGTTTTCAGTGTTTAGATTGCATAATTAGATAACTTTAGCTTGACATCTAAAATAGCAATGTTAGTTGCTTCCTTAGTTGTACTATGAATAGATTGAGTTTGCATTGACATTTCCATCTGATTGTGTTTAATGTTTCTCACTTTTCATTCTCATTTTTAACTAATATCCTAAATTGAATATAAGGTTGCAAGATTGTTATGAATTGGGTTTAGCTATTAATATTTCTTTAGCCTCACAACTAAAATATCAATGTTAGTTGCTTCCTTAGTTGTACTATGAATAGGTTGAGATTGCATTAACATCTCCATTTGATTGGGTTTAACCCTTTCAACCCAAAATTTTTTTCTGTAATTATTATTATTTTTAGATTCTAGATGGCTAAAACATATAATGTAAAGTTGTTATATAAAGTTTATAATGATTACTATTATATGGGACAAAAGAAGTTAAATGGTACATATATGCACCATCCAGGTTGAAAGGGTTAACTGCTTAAGAGCAGGGGTCACATGAATTAGCTGACTCCCACTCATTGGTGCAAGGCATATTCTACTATTGCTGCAGAAATGTTTTAATCAGTAAAGCTATCAATTATTTTAAGATTTTTCCAGATCCCTGATCCCCCTTGAGTAATGTACTCAAATATTATCTGCTTAGGACCAGGGGTATCATGAGAGAGCTAACTGTCACTCATTGTTGCCAGGCTAATTATACATTTATGCTGCATAATAAGTTTTTAAATGGTAAGCAAATCAAATTTTAAAAGATTTTTCTAGATAAGCATTAACTTCTCAAGAGCAGTGGTCTTATAAGAGAGCTGACTCCCATCCATTGTTGGCTTGTTGGGAGCCTATTTCTACAATGACTTCAAAATTAACATTTTAAATGTATTTAGCATTTGTGAAATAATAGAACAATTACTATGACTTGATGAAATTAAATAAATCACCCAAAAAGAAAAAAAATCATTATGAGGTCAGGCTCATACATGTGATGCTAAACCAAAATTATAATTTAAGCTTTGCAAATGAAATGCACACCATATATTTAGAATGAAATTGGAAGTTTAATAATTGCTTATATAAACCAGGAATTTTGTCTGAAATAGGTATTAAAGTATGGGTATGCAGAAGCAAAATGCAAAATATTGTTATAACTTCAACTAAGAAAATCATTTTGAATGAATAGTGTTGCACTTTTCTGTAATTTTGTAAAAAATAACTAAGTAAATTTTGTATTTTTTGAATAAAATTGTCTTATTTCTTTTTTCTAATAATTGTTGTTTTAACTCTTTTGCAAATTTCATGTCAATGGTTTTCAAAATGAATGAAATTTTAAAAACTTGAAATTTTTGATGAAAAGATTGAATAAAACTGAACTTGTTTACCCATTCAAGCATAAAGCAAAAAATTTATTGGTTTTCACTAAGAAATTCTTTTTTCAATTTAAATAGAGTGTGAAATCCTGTACTCTCAACAATGTACCTGTTGGTTCCCATCTCTTACTAGTATTGTTGGTAGTATTCATTTCAATGCTCCCTCTTTAGTGTTTTGAGGTTCTAAGCCATTAGTCCCTGCCTGTAACAGTGAACACATCTATAATGTGCCTGTAAGTATTATCAACAAGTAATGCTCATGTGTTAATGTTCTCCTCTCCACTACTAATGTAGAATCTGTACAAAGAGATTTTTGAACATATTTCAGTAATGCTATAACAATTTCCTTTAATTAGTCTGCTTAACCAACTGTATAATTCCAATTAATCCAGCAGTTCTAGTACAGTGAGGTATTACAAATAACTGATTTAGGTTAAAGGCAGCAAGATGACACCAGGGTTAAAACCCAATGCTGCCAATGCAACTCAAGAGAAATGATTATGATCAGCTTAGATAAATTTGTTCAATGAAACCAAGTAAAAACAGTGTAATTAAATTAGAGATAAGTATTTGTTGATAATAACAGTTTTGACAAACAAAGGGGGCAAAATCTCTTCCATTATTTTTAGCTGCCAAACAATTTAAAATTCAAAATCAACAGGTACTTTTCAGAACTACTATAAATAGATTAAATTCAATGTAAGCAATTGACAAAGAAATTCATTTGGAATTCTTACATTGTTTTCTTGATATGGTTTGAATATTTAGTACAATGTAGAGCTAAATGAGTTGTGTTTAGTAGTGGTCTGGATCCATCATGGGAACGATTCTAGGGTCTTTGTGCCAGACCATGAAAGTGCACTTAAGTTAGGTATAGGGGTTTTATTCTCATTTAGTTGACTACCAATCATTGTCTACATGTATTAAGCATAACAAACTCAAAATACAGCTGGTAAGCTGAAACCTAGGATTTATATCTATGTTATTTTAAATCCAAATTATCAACAATAATGTGACCAATAATGTGACTGAGCATGTAGTAAATATTAAATGTAAGTTAAGAAGCTACTGTACATTAAACAAGTTATTAATGCCAATATATTTTGGTAATAGCTACATGTAATATTAAATAACACAGCTAGTGACAAGTCAAGTTGCATGAATACAAAACACTTTTACAAATAGAGTCTAAGTCTAATTGTGTCTTGTCTTGAGCATACACTGAGCTAGGATAAGGTACACATAAGTTATATCAATGAGCTGAGAAGTGGAACTCAACCAAGTGGACTGTCAATGAACACCTGAACCTGGATGTGGAAATTGGCTTTGGGCAGATGCTGACTATTGATCATTGGAAGAGATACTGTGTGGCTTCATAACCTAAATAGTGAATAGTTATGCTTTGTAAATAAAAGTTAAGGGAACTAAGTGAAAGCTAAAGCAGTGTTAAGTTAGTAAATCCCTACATTCAAGTACACAGCCAATGTTATAAAGTAACTCAGGAGAAACAGTGATAATGCCTGGTAGAGGATGTTACACTACTTGTGTGCTCAGACATTTAGCTTTCCATTGTCATGTATAATCAAACCTGATAAATACAATATAAGAAATCAAATGAAGTAAATTAATCACCAACTAAATCAATTTCACTATATTTATAATAATATTGCACAAACAATTACACAATCAGCATTTCCCTGTTCATAGATATTCAAAGTTGTTTACAATTTGCTAATTTATTCATCTGCTTTAGTGATTTTGTCCTCTTAGATTTTGCCAAATGGTTTTGCCTATAAACTTAATATCAAAACTGCACAAATGTCTTATAAGAAATTAAAAGGATAACATTTGTGTTTTGTACAAAGTTATAATTAACTAGTTTCTGATAGTCTTGGTTACATCCTTTTTTACTTTTGCACACACATGATCATGCCACACTAATTAACTTGCTTTTGCTGACCCAATGTCTAGTAGGTGTATGAATCACTCTCCTGAACTCTCATAGATTCATTATTAATTTGTATAGTGAGTCCTCAAGACTTTACTCTCATTGCACATTATTTAGTTAATGTGTATGTATTAACATTCATGTTTAAATAAACAATACAGAGTAGTTTAATCATCAAATTACATTGCTACTTAATTGAGTACCAATAATATATCTAACATAATCATAAGTTTCCCTTTTGATCATTGGTGATGCAGACTTCCTTCTTCAAACTGCTTGGACATTGGAACTATAGTTATTTAAATAGTTATTATTTAAATAAACAAAACTTATTTTTTATATTGACCCAGTTTACTGACATCTTGTAATGAGTTGCTAAACCCAGTTCAGTTACAAACAGCATTGAGAGCTGCACTGAGTTAGGATAGAGAACACATAAGTACTTTGATGAGCTGAGTCTTGAAACTACTCAATCAATGATGGAGGCACAGGTGAATTGATTTGGAGATCAGAGTCGGCTGGAGGCCATAGCCAAATCATGGAGAACTGTGACAGTAGTATACCTAAACAGTATTGAGTTACTTTAAGTTAAGTGAAGATTAACAACAGTGTATCTCACGTCAGAGTTAAATAAAAGTTAACATCAGTACATCCCTACCCACATATAACAAGGAATAATAATTTAAAAGAATCATTTACTCTCTGTTAAAGCCTGGTAGCAGATGCTACATGGTGACTGTGACAGTTAAGAACAAAGAAGAGAAGAATCAAACCAATATCCTGACTCAGGACTTGGAATCAATAAGTAAGTGGAGCAACCAAAGTAACAGAACACCTGCAGAAAATCAGATACAGCACACAGTTAGCTACAAGATAACTACTATGACTACATCTAACTTAAAGCAGGTGCAAAGATGGAGAATCACACCAAATTGCCAGCCACTACTATTTGTACTTCAAGATGACAAATACATGAGGAAGGAAAGGCAGCACCAAAAAAGGAACAAGCAAAACACACCCCCCCCAAGGAGAACATGCTCAGAGACAGATGCATCCCCACAGAATTAGAAACCCTACACATGTCCCCAGAAACGGGATCCAGTGAAGTTCTGAACATCTTATGACAGACAAATGAAACAGAAACAATCCTGAGATCTGAGATACAGTTACTTGTAGAAAGAATGTTGAAATTAGAGCAGGAAAATGAGAACACATTAAGCAAATTGAAAATTTAAATGGATAATCACCTAGAGAACCAAAGCAAACATTTCCAAAAGGATATTAAGGCGTTAACAAACCAATTAGTGCAATCCAACAAATGCTTTCTAGAACAAAACAAGAAGTGTGGAAACTTATGTTGACAGTTAGAGGATGTGAATAGGGAGTTAATCTTAGACAACAACATACAAGCTCAAGAAATAGAACAACTTAGAGGCAAACTCAGATCAGTAGAATTGGATAGAGACAAGAGCCATGAAAACCAAGAATGAGAACTGGAAGATCTGGGAAATCAACTAAGAGTGATATGAGTAAATGAAGAGAAATCTGAGGGCAACAAGGATGCATGAAATGATAATTGAACAGATGAAAGAGAGAAGCCTACAAGTGTCACCCACCAATTTCAAGAAACAGTTCAGGGAAATAGAAGAAGAAGAGGAAGAAGAAAAGAAAAAAATTGTCAATGAAATTACAAAAGTGGTGACAAACCAACTCACAATAAGTGAACACATGAATATACAAAAGAGACCCACATATAAAAAATTGATGCTGCCAGAACACAGCCACAATGATACAATACCATACAAGGCAACTTTGCCAAAATTTAATGGAAAAGTAGATAGCTACAATCCAACATTTCTAGACTGGCTACAAATGTTCAAAATCATGATGGCAGAGAGAAAAGTAAACCAAAGAGCAGCAGCCATGAGGTTCCCATTATATTTAACAGGAGTGGCATCTCAACATTATCTACTGTTGGATACAGACACAAAACCAGACTATAAACTACTAATCAGAGACTTTATAGAGTACTACAAAAATGAAAGTTTCAAAAATCAGTACCAAATCATATTAAACTCAACAAAAATGAGAAAGATGGATGATATCTGAAACTACATCCAGCAAGTGGAATTATTACTAACACTCAGTTCAAAGGGAAACAAATACTTGAAATATGACCTTTTCTCCCATATTTGTAAGGGAATGCTAGATAACATCAAAATGCAATTTGAGATCAAGTGTGATGTCAACAAAAAGCTAGAGAAGATGATTAGAAAAGCCATAGACATACAAGCAACAATAGAGAACAATGCCTGCATCTACGAGAAAGCAGTATGGAACAAGGAAAAGCCAACAGAATGGCGGAATAGCTATAAAACACAAATGGGGAGCAACAAAGCTTACAAGGAAAATAAAACAGAGAAGGTGATTAACATAAAGAACAAAGATGGAAAATCAAGGAAGCTGAGAGAAAGAGACATAAAATGCTACAATTGTGGAATGAAAGGTCATAGAAAAGACGAATGTAGAAAACAGATCAACATGATTGGAGAAGAAGAAGCCTATTATGAAGACAAGGACATAATCAAGTCCAAATCAGAGTTGTTGGAGGATCCCCAAAAAGAGGAAGAATCAGAAAACTAGCTTGAGCACTGACTCCAAAAAACTGAGCACCCATAATGATTATGATGAATCTGGACAATATCAACACAATAACTATAACAATAAATGGAATATTAATGAAGGCAACAATTGACATGGGAGCAGCAACATCAATAATAACAGACAAGTGTGCAATCAAGTTGGGATTCAAGCAAGAAGACTTAGAATGCTCGAGCAATAGACTAATCAATGCGTCTGGAGAATATATAGACACAAAAGGCAAGCTTAAGGCAGTACAAATCAGAATAGCAAATACAACCTTGGAACAAACACTAGTAGTAATAGATACTCATAACAATTTATTGCCTTATAAGGTGATACTAGGGGACAACTTTCTGATGAAGAATGGATGTGTGATAAACTACTCTGACAGAACAATTAAGGTAAGGGAAGAAGAAGTCCAAATTGAAGAGCACAAAGGAAAGCTGTAAACATTGGTGTTTGAACTGGAAGAAGACATAAGACTGCAGCCATATCAATGGAGGATGCACAGAATTAAAATGGAAGAAGATGTTACAGCAGATGTAATGATCTATGGCAATAAAGGGATAAATTCAAAAAGAGTTTCAAGCCATCAAGTGTGTGCACTATAAAAAACGGCAGAGGAAAGGTACCAATACTAAATGCAACAAATCACAACATCAATGTAAAGAAAACAAATGTACAAATATTTGAAAAATACATTAAATCCAGCATCAAAGCCACCTGGAAAGCAATGGAAGACATTGATGAGCAGAGTAGTTTGTATGGTCAACTTGAGGACTTACAAATAAAAACAAGAGGTACTCTACACTGCTGACTTGAGTGTGAGTGGACAAAAACCATAGATGTAGCAAGTACTCCCCACAGCCAACTTGAGGGCAGAGGGATGAAAGCAAGTAAAGAAGACCAGTACAAAATACCCAAGCTGTTGGAGGAAGAATACCAACATTTGAGCAAAACACAACTACAACAACTGAGAGAGGTGCTGGAGAAACCCAAACAAATATTCAATTACAGAGAAATAAGTGGGGGCCAAGCAATAGGCAAAACACATAAAATCATCACAACAATGAACAAGCTGATAAAGCTGCCAGCAAGACAAGTACCAGAGCAGATGAAGGAGGAATATAATAGGATACTCAACAAACTAATTGACAACAAAATAATTTGTCCTAGTGAAAGTCCATATGCAGCACCAATGGTATTTGTAAAGCAAGGCAACAAACACAGGTTATGCATAGACTTCCAGAAATTGAACAAAATAACAAAAAGGACTCATACCTGCTTCCTAGAATAGAGGACATGCTATATGAAGCAAGTAAGCATGCATACTTCACATTGATAGATCTATGCAAGGTGTATTGGCAGGTGAAAATGGAAGAGGAAGACATTGAAAAGACGGTGTTTATAACTCCATATGGCCTTTATGAATGGATATACATGGCATTCAGCAACATTTCAGAGGTATATAACAAAGGAGCTGAAAAATAAGAAACACAAAATGGAGGATGGAGAAAATTCATACATTGATGATATCATTGTAACAAGCAACACAATTGAGGAACACTTGGAGAAACTGGAACAAACACTATCAATCTTGCAAAAAGCAGGCTTAAGAATCAATGGCAACAAATGCAACATATTGAAGGAGAAAATCATATTTCTAGGACAAGTAATTGAGAAGGGGTGGATATGCATGAAAGGTAATTCAAGAGACATGATCAGGAAGATTGAGAAACCAAACAACAAGAAAGACATTCAGAGAATAATGGGGTTCTTCAATTACTATGGCACATTTATACCCAACATTGTGGGAAAGACATGGCACATGAGGAAGTCAGACCCTTCATATGGACGTGGCAGGAGCAGGAGGAACTTGATAAGATAAAAGAAGAGCTAGCAAAATTACCATTGTTTAACATGCCCAACTACAATGAAACATTCATACTAGACTGTGATGCTAGCAAAGTAGAAATTGGAGCAACACTTAGACAACTAAAGATAGGCAAGGAGGTACCTATACAATTTTTTAGACGTAAATTAAAGCCAAGCAAGGAGAACTATGGATCAACGAAGCTGGAGATGCTCACATTGATCAAGAGCATCAAGAAGTTCCAACACTTCTTAATGAGATGATAATTCAGAGTCTGCATGGGCAACAGCAGCCTAGCATGACTTAACAAATTCTCAGGTTATAAATCAGGAATTGTGTTGAGATGGATTGAATTCCTAAATGAATTTACCTTCACTATCGAACATCAGAGAGGGACACTGCATACTAATGCTGACTTCTGGACTGAGCTCCCAGAATACAAGAGAGATGCAACCAAAAAAGATGGAGAGAGAAAGCAATTTCAATTCCTACCACACATGGAGTATGAGGATTTGCTGGAGATGAATGTAGATAAAAAAGGACATTCAGTACTACCAATCACAATAAAGGAGGAAATATTGGAATCAGAGATCATAGAAAAGCAAAGAGACAATGTAATACTTAGTGAAATCATAAAGAAACTACAGGAACCAAACTTGAAGCTTTTGAAATTAACAGTGAGTTACTACAAGAGGTATAGATGGAAGAAAAACAAGAACAGACTCCTATATGTGGAAGGACAGAACAACAGGATTGCAATACCAGAATGCTACAAACAAGAATTAGTAAGGAAAGTCCATGAAAAAGGCCATCTAGGCATTACACAAATGGAGAACACATTCAATGCAAGGTTCATCACAATGGCAGTAAGGAGAGTAACAGAAGAGGTAATTAACAAATGCACGAATTGTCTCCTTCATAACAAGCAACACTTCCCAATGCAGAGAGCACCACTGGAGAAAATAATAGCAACACAACCCAATGAGATTGTACATATAGATTTGGAAATGCTGTCAAATGATGAGGAGGGATATCAGCATCTGCTAGTAATGGTGAACAACTTCTCCAAGTACACAAGATTAATCCTGATGAAAAACACAATGGCTGAAACAACTGCAGAGATAGTGATGAAAGAGTGGATCCTGAAGTTTCAACCAATGGAGACAATAATTACAGATAAGGGGCCACAATTCAAGAGCAACCTATTTCAAGAAATGACACGCCTACTAGAGGTAATGAGTGGGAGGACAACAGCGTACCATCCACAAGCAAACAGCATGGTAGAATGATTGAACAGGACACTGATTAAGCTGATAAGTCACAACATCAAGAATCAGAGAACACAAATGGTGAGAAGTAATCAAGATGATCGAATATTTTTACAATACATCTGTACATTCAACAATGGGCATAAAACCATTCAAGGCCATGTTTGGGAGAGAGGTGGAGACGACCAATACATGAATTAACTAAGGAATCAAATAACTGCAATACAGGAAACAATGTGCCACAACACAAAGAAATCCGCTGTGAGACAACAGCAAAATTGCAATAAAAAATTTACAATCACACACATAAGATAGGCGACACAGTTTATGCATTCAAACCAATGAAATTAACAGACACAAACCAGGTCTGAAAATTAAAAACAATTTGATCATGTCCATACAAGGTAACACAAGTTCTACTGAATAACAAACACATCTTGAATAACAGTAGACTATTGCATTTCCAGAACCTAAAATGAGCAATGGCAGATATCAACAAATTGATATTAGATGAAAATGCTGAGTTTAAAATAAATCGTATTAATGGAAATGAGATTATATATGACATGAGCAAATTGGATAGTTTGCAGGAAGAAGGCTTTGATGAGGAATTCAAAGCAAACATCAGCAATGAAAACTTAGAAAGAAGAGAGCTGCCAAGGCATGCAGCAAGAGATAAATATATATATATGACCCAGAAGTATGGGATTTAAATTTACTTTCTGAATTTAGGCAAATCAAACAAGATGCAACAACCATTGAGGAAGAGAGTGTGCTGAAATTAGAGAACTGAGGAGATGACCATTTTGAACCCACAAAGGAGAATATGGAGAAGATCTTGAACCAGACGTCTGAAGGAAGACAGAAGGGATGAGAATGAGCCAATGACTAATCAAAGGAGCAGAGTGATAAGGCATCTGAGTAATCCCCATTGCTGATTCAAGGGCAGGGAGACCAAATGACACAACGCCTCTCCCACTGGAGATCTGCACCACCAATTCAAGGGCAAGCAGAGAACCAGTGAAACTCCCAGAGATCTGCACCACTGATTTGAGGGCACACAGAGAACTGGTGAAAAGCAGCTCAAATTTCCCTCCAGCCCACCTTGCAAATTCAAGGGCAGTGTGACAATTGGAGTTCCTGGGGAAGGTGCAAGCAGGGGAAGAACCTTACAAATACAAAAGAAATTCGAGGCTGACGTATCTATGGAACCTGCAGCTTGTCAATTGCTGAAAGTGTCAACTGTGAGCCAATGCAAAGGCGAATCAGTGGAAACCATCAGCATGGACTCACTGGATGGTGAGCCAAGCACCAGTAGACTGCTATGGATTACACAGCTACACGCCCCCTCTGAAAGCACATCAGAAAGAACAGTGTGCTCAAAAGAAAGAGAAAAAGGATGTCAAAAATAGATGGGGAAACCCTGCACCCCTACTTCATGGGAACATTGAAAATGAGAAATAATGCATAGTAAAAGCTGTCACCAGAAACAAAAAGCCATATTAGAAGAGTAGCCAAGACAGAGGGCAGCAGAAATCAATATTCACAAGGATAATCTAATGATCATTCACATTTTGAAAGAGAAAGAATGTAACAAAAATTTGGAGGAACATTTAGATCAGACACTAAGGATGGCAAGAGTCCAAGGGATAAGAATGGTAATTATAGGTAGAATGATACTTGAAGAACTATCACCATTCCTACACAAGCTACAAATGCAGATAGAAAACGTGTTCCTATGGGAAAAAATGGTGACAGAGACAAAAACAGCGGAACTGATACAACTAGACCAGCAAATTGATTATTGGGTAGCCTACTGCAGACTGATGGTAGATCCTTGTATAGCCATAGAACTATACAAACAAGTAAAAACAATAGAATTGACTACAGATATGGAGGGTGTGGAGAAAGCAAATACCCTGTTCATTAAGTGCAGCCTCACACAAAGACAAAAGCATGTAAAAAGGATACAGGAAATATGGAAAGAGATGAAACTACAGAAGAAAATGATAGAAGAATGGCCTGAAATACACATTGAGGCCCCATTGAAAAATTATCATAAAACAGTTGAGGTAGCACTTACAGAAATTAATAGAGCATATGAGTTGAACTCAACAAAAGATTTTAAAAATATCATATTTGAAGAAAAGAATGCCCCAGAAGTTAGATTCAGGACATCAGCATAGCTGTTGGCTATATTTACCAAACAAGAACAAGGATTAAAGCTACCTATTTCAAGAACAGGGCAACACAAATTAACAAAGGCAAAAAAATATGAGATAGCATTGTCACCAGTAAACACACAAAGGAAGAATTGGCTACTGAAAGGACAGGTAGAAAGGCTGCATCCCCCTACAAAATCAAAAAGCCCATGCAAGAAATCGAGAAATTGAAGGAGTGATAAATCCTTATCAACACAGAAGGAAAACCAATAAATGAGCAACTAAAAGAACTACGTGACGAGATAGATAAATGAACCACCAAAGCAATAATGTTATTTTCAGGAGTAAATGACGTAGTCTGGCTGGATTTGTGGGACAAAAAGTACCAATTCTACGAAGTCACAAAATGCATAAAAATAGTAATGATGATGAGATTAAACAAAGACGACCCAACAATGATAACAGAAGAAGAAGTCAAGGAAAACATAAGCTTCTTCTATAGAGATGTACAAGAAGCCTCAGGAAAGTCTTCACTTTTTTCTATCCAAACACAACAATACATGAGGAAATGGCACACACAAGCAGAGTGGACGTGCAGATGATGCTAATGATAGCAATAAAAGGTATACATCTATACAGGAAATTTTATGAGATTTTCACAGCCAAAATGAATGAACTCAGAGAAATCACACCAATCTCAGAAAATATTAAAGAGGCAAAATTCTTATGCTATCACAGTACCATAACAACAGAGAGAGGGGCAGTACTGAAAATAACTAAACAACCTGAATTTGCAACTATGAGCTGGAGCAATCCCCAAGCAGAAATAATTATTAAAAAAGCTGATGAACTGGTCCACAGAGAATGAGCCATACTAAAAATAATGCAAGCTGGGGAGGGTGTAGCATAATCCAAACAATAATGCTGCTAAAGAAGAGAAGATCAAAGGATTAGTCAGTATGAAGATCAAATTATGATTTATTAATTGAAAACAATTTAAGTTTAATTATCATCATTATTTTTGTAAATGCAACTAAGTAATAAAATAGCAAATTAGTACTTGTCGTCAAATAATTTGACTAAACAAAAGGGGCAAAATCACTTCCATTATTTTTAGCCATTTTGGCAGACAAATTATATTCAAATTTTGAACAACAGGTACTTTTTGAATTAGAGTATAAATAGAGATGAAATTAATTTGGAAACTGTTGAAGTAATTTCTTCAAAAATCTTATCTTTAGATTTCATTTGGTTTGCTTATTTATAAATCATGTCAAGCTAAACAGTAAAATGCAGTAGTAGTGGCTTGGGCACATATTGGGAGCAACTCAAAGGTCCTTGATCCAAGCCTTGAACCTGCATTTAGGTTAATTGTATGAATAGGAGTTTTTCTCCATTTAGCTGACTACTGATTCAATCATTTGCAGGTATTAAATAATTGATATCAGAGAAAGGGCTGGATAGCCTACCATAGGTTATATCTATATTATATTGTCAAACTAAGTGACCTATAAATAGACCAATAATTAGACTGAGCATGTACTGTTATTTAAATGTATGGTAGGAAGCTGCAAGTAATTATTCCCTTTAACTAACTATAGTAATTAAAGCCAGTATTTTTTGGTAATGGCAGAAGTAATATTTATTAAGCAGCTAGTGATATTGCCAGGCTGTGAAGTACTATAACTACACACTACAAATTGAGTTTAGGTCAGTTACAAACAACATTGAGAGCTGCATTGAGTTAGGATAGGGAACACATAAGTACTTTGTTGAGCTGAGTCTTGAAACTACTCAATCAATGATGGAGGCACAGTTGAATTGATTTGGAGATCAGAGTCGGCTGGAGGCCATAGGCAAATCATGGAGAAGAACTGTGACAGTAGTATACCTAAACAGTATCGAGTTACTTTAAGTTAAGTGAAGATTACCAACAGTGTATCTCACGTCAGAGTTAAATAAAATTTAACATCAGTACATCCCTACCTGCATATAAAGAGGAATAATAATTTAAAAGAATCACTTACTCTCTGTTAAAGCCTGGTAGCAGATGCTACATTTGTTGTTGCTGTTAGAAATTAATTATCAAAAAGTTGAGTATAAAATACATCAATACATCATATTTAACATCATTTGCTTCAATCACCAAATTATCCACCACAATTGCCATGTATATTAATTAACTAATTTGCATGTTTGATAAATCCAATAATTTAGATAAAGATAATTAACCACTGACTAATAAAAGCTTATTGATACTGTCCTTCTTTAAATGACGTTTTAAATTTAAATTTCTATTCTGGCTTTGTTTCAGTCAAAGCAAACCAAATGACTTTTAGCTGAACATATTTTTGACATATTCCTTTTTTGGACCTGTTTAACATACAATTTGATTGATAATAAATAAATATTTCACAAATAAGAAATTACTAAATAGAATTCTAACTAAATAATTCTTATTTTATGTTCAGAAAGAGAGCCTTTACATTTGCCCTCCTCTGCCTATGTGAGGCTACCAGGAATGCTTTTATGCTTGCATTCTGGGATTCTGTCACAAGAAATTTATTTCTGCTATTAAACTAATGTGAATTCTTGAGCTTAATCTAATTAACATTAAATGGAGAAAGGAAAAAAATTTAATAAATGATAAGTTATATGCTCATTACTAAAATTCAAAAAATCTTTAAGTGCTTTATATATTTAGTACAAATTTCCAAATGCTATGAGATTGTATATATTTCAACTGAATTATAATTTATTAAGAAAAATAGAAAATCTTCATGAAATGTCTTAGCATACACATTCAACTTAGAGGTCAAATGCACTTGCAGATATAAAAATGACAGCACTAAATTTGTTTTTAAAGCAAGCAGTTGGAAATACTAAAATACAATTAATCAAAGAAATGAGTTTTTGTTCTACATTTTTGAAAACATATCATAAACTTTGTCAATTTTGAGTCAATAGTTAGTAAAATTGAAAATCTAAGCCCAGTATTAAATTAAACTAAATTATGAAGTTGCACACCTGTTGACTTAAACAATAAAATGTGAGCATCTAGATTCTGAATATACAATCATTTTTTCATTTCAAAAAATATTTGAAAAGCAATTTCAAAATCTATCTAACAAAATTTGTGTTTTTAATTAAATTTCCAAAAAATTGAAATAATGCATTTAATTCATTACTTTACACAGAAGTTACTTCCTTAAATAAAAATCTAATAGCAGAAATCAAATCAGTATTATTAAATTTAGGTAAAATAAGCAATTTTCAGTAGAAATTCCACTTTGGAAGTGATTGGAAAAGTCTGAATTCTAGAAGAAATTGAGAAAGCTACTAATTCATTAAACAAAATTTCACAATTGGACATCTAGTGTAGAATCTTGAAAATGTTCCAACTAATAAATCTTAACTTAATTTAGGAGCTGCTGTAACATTTTTCCTCCTTAACTATTAACATGTCTGGAAAAGAATTAGAATAATGCTGCAATGCAATTATTGTGTGCTGCACATAGGTACATGCATGATTAATATTTAGCATGTCATACTAATTGTTGATTGGTTACATTTTATAAATGTTAGCAGAAATATAATGTGTGTGAATGATAATCATTACTCATTTGGTTTTTAGTGTGTTGCATTGCAATGGAATATTCAAATTCAGCGTGCAGATTTTATGTGTATACCAAGTATCATAATGGAACATCTGCCGGAGATATTCACAGGAAATTGACCAATGTATGGCCAGATGATGTGCCTTGTTTGGCTACGATTTATGGATGGATTGCCAATTGCAAAGCAGAAACATTGTCAACGGAAAAAGGGCACAGTTCTGGTCGCCCTTCGTCATCCAGTTGTCCTGAAAATGTCACCAAGCTGCAAAAACTGATCGAAGAAAATGACAGCGCATCATTAAGGCACTTGGCTGATCTTTTGGATGTAGGAAAAGATACTGTCAGAACCATGCTGAATCAATGTCTCAATATGAGAAAAATTTGCTCTGTCTGGGTTCCGTATTCCTTAACAGAAGTCCACNCAAATCATGGAGAAGAACTGTGACAGTAGTATACCTAAACAGTATCGAGTTACTTTAAGTTAAGTGAAGATTACCAACAGTGTATCTCACGTCAGAGTTAAATAAAATTTAACATCAGTACATCCCTACCTGCATATAAAGAGGAATAATAATTTAAAAGAATCACTTACTCTCTGTTAAAGCCTGGTAGCAGATGCTACATTTGTTGTTGCTGTTAGAAATTAATTATCAAAAAGTTGAGTATAAAATACATCAATACATCATATTTAACATCATTTGCTTCAATCACCAAATTATCCACCACAATTGCCATGTATATTAATTAACTAATTTGCATGTTTGATAAATCCAATAATTTAGATAAAGATAATTAACCACTGACTAATAAAAGCTTATTGATACTGTCCTTCTTTAAATGACGTTTTAAATTTAAATTTCTATTCTGGCTTTGTTTCAGTCAAAGCAAACCAAATGACTTTTAGCTGAACATATTTTTGACATATTCCTTTTTTGGACCTGTTTAACATACAATTTGATTGATAATAAATAAATATTTCACAAATAAGAAATTACTAAATAGAATTCTAACTAAATAATTCTTATTTTATGTTCAGAAAGAGAGCCTTTACATTTGCCCTCCTCTGCCTATGTGAGGCTACCAGGAATGCTTTTATGCTTGCATTCTGGGATTCTGTCACAAGAAATTTATTTCTGCTATTAAACTAATGTGAATTCTTGAGCTTAATCTAATTAACATTAAATGGAGAAAGGAAAAAAATTTAATAAATGATAAGTTATATGCTCATTACTAAAATTCAAAAAATCTTTAAGTGCTTTATATATTTAGTACAAATTTCCAAATGCTATGAGATTGTATATATTTCAACTGAATTATAATTTATTAAGAAAAATAGAAAATCTTCATGAAATGTCTTAGCATACACATTCAACTTAGAGGTCAAATGCACTTGCAGATATAAAAATGACAGCACTAAATTTGTTTTTAAAGCAAGCAGTTGGAAATACTAAAATACAATTAATCAAAGAAATGAGTTTTTGTTCTACATTTTTGAAAACATATCATAAACTTTGTCAATTTTGAGTCAATAGTTAGTAAAATTGAAAATCTAAGCCCAGTATTAAATTAAACTAAATTATGAAGTTGCACACCTGTTGACTTAAACAATAAAATGTGAGCATCTAGATTCTGAATATACAATCATTTTTTCATTTCAAAAAATATTTGAAAAGCAATTTCAAAATCTATCTAACAAAATTTGTGTTTTTAATTAAATTTCCAAAAAATTGAAATAATGCATTTAATTCATTACTTTACACAGAAGTTACTTCCTTAAATAAAAATCTAATAGCAGAAATCAAATCAGTATTATTAAATTTAGGTAAAATAAGCAATTTTCAGTAGAAATTCCACTTTGGAAGTGATTGGAAAAGTCTGAATTCTAGAAGAAATTGAGAAAGCTACTAATTCATTAAACAAAATTTCACAATTGGACATCTAGTGTAGAATCTTGAAAATGTTCCAACTAATAAATCTTAACTTAATTTAGGAGCTGCTGTAACATTTTTCCTCCTTAACTATTAACATGTCTGGAAAAGAATTAGAATAATGCTGCAATGCAATTATTGTGTGCTGCACATA
>CABFPE010000357.1:416095-431301 GCA_900660155.1 Hofstenia miamia
CATCTTTTTAACCTAAGCATGAAGAGTTTGCCATCTAATTATGATAATGTGCACTTTCTCTAAAATCTCAATTTATAACACTATTAAAATTGAAATTTGAAGTTCCTTCATTTAATTGTTTTTGGCCATTGAACTAGGTTGAAAATATTTATTAAGTAATAATATGATTTTATAAATTTTTCTAGTTTTTGTTAGTTAGTATTTCAGCAACTTAATCCACCTTCAGTTAATTGTTAATAACAATGTCAAGATTAAGTTTGGATCATCAAGCTTAGTACTGTTGCAAATATTAATATTAAGATCACTTCAAAATCAAGCACCAAATTTTGATTCAAGTTTTGAGGATATTTGCTGAACAAATTTAGATATCTTTTTTAAATTTCTAATTTGTACGTCAACTATGTTGAAATTTAAATATAGTGATGCAATGTGGCATAATCAGCATAAAGAAACTAGTACTTTTTGATTATTTCCAGTGATAATATTTGCTAATCTCTGCAACCTTTTATTATGTGTTATTCTTCTAATGCTATCTGAATTAGCTTGTAGCTTTGCTAACAAAGTAAATATTGTGAAACAACATTCTTTATGCCCATATGCTCTAAGATTTATAAAAATTTCTTGAATATAAATAGTTACTAGTTACTTATAGTTCCCAACGATCCTCTTTGAAGTGGCATAAAACTTTGTTGTGAGGTACTGATGAAATTTAAAAGTACTCATTTCTCCTTAAATATACAAATTTTTTACTAGATTAATATCATTTTTCTATTTGATTTCATGTAAAATTGCCACAAATTTCAAATATATTCTCCTTTGCTTATTGATACTAAGACCTCTATAATTATTACAAGCAGGAAAAATATGAGTTAATTATGCTAAATATATTTAAAAAAAGGGTTTGGACTTGTAAAATACTTGAAGAAAACGTGTTTTAGAAAAATAGTTTGAAAGAGATTCAATTCACCAATATATATTATTGATTTCTTAAAAAAAAACTCACCTGAATAATACATTTTGCCAACTGAATGAATACTTAAGGGCAAGTATTTGAACACTCTACAGTCAAACTTTTTGCAACCATATTCTCCAGGTTAAAATTGCTCAAAATTCGAGATTGCGATAGAATAAAATTCCAATGATTTTAAGAATTTATCCATCTGAATGTTCAGTAGAGATTCCCTAGTAAATAGAGGTTTCCATATCAAACTTTCAAGGTCATGAAATTGTCAACCACATGAAAAATGATTTTTTCCAATTAGTAAAAAAATTTATTAACAAATATTTCAAATCATTGATTTCAAATACTAAGATGATGGATTTTTATCTCGTGTACAGTAGTGTGCAAAAGTATTGAGCACTCCTTACAAAATAACTATAAAAGTTGGTTCGCATTGATGGGACTCTCAATAGCCGTCGCTACATTGACCTACTAAGTTGCAATTTGTTGCATCTCATGGGAAGTGAGGAGATATTACAGCAAGATGGAGCTTCTTGTCACACTTCTAGAGAAACACGTCAATTTTTTGAAGAATCCGGATTATCCATTTTGAGCAATTGGCCAGCACAGTCTCCGGACTTAAACATTATTGAGAATTTATGGAAAATTCTCAAAGACAAAATTGCCTGTCGGTATATAAATACTGTTGATGAACTCTGGAAAGCTGCTGAGGAAGAATTCTACAATATCCCGGATGAATACATCGTAAAACTCTTTGACAGCATACCTCGAAGATTGGAAGAGGTTATTCGAAGAAAAGGTTTCTCTTCTTCGTATTGACTGCAGGAGATTCAAATATAATTTTGTATTCTAACATTTCTTACAATTTAATGCCATTTTATGTTCTTGTAAGATAATATATCCATTAGTTTGTTAACTTCTCATTACTTTTGCACAGTTCAGTGTCTCATGATAATTTCTAAATTTTACAAAAAAAATTTCAATGAATAAAATACAATGTTAGCACAGACACTACAAATTCCAAATATCCAAATATCGCTTCCCCCAAATGACAGCCAACTATGGTCTCAGGGCAACTTTGTCATTTGATTTACATGGTTCTCAATACTTTTGCACACAACGGTATTATTAAACTCTTCCCAAATCATCATTTGAATAAGAAAATTACAGAATTCATAACCTGAGCGCATTGGGTTTTTTGAATTCCATAATGAAGTCAGTGGAGGCACTACACTTGTAAATAGATTACTATTGAGTGGATTTATTGCTTTTTCCATTTTTTCTTCATAATTTCAGTACGGATCCACTACGCTCAGATTGTGGGTCCAGTTACAAGGAAATTTTACCTTTCTCAAACAAAATTCAATTTTCAAAATGTGATTTTGGTTTTGACGTTTTCTAGACGATATTAGTCCAGATTGATTCATATATTTTTTCTCTATTGACATGAATTTTTTCAAATATAAATTTTATAATTTTTCGGGAAAAAATGACATTTGGGTGACTTACAGAATTTTGAAGTAGTATATAATGAATTACAATGTATTGACAAAAGTTGAACTTAATGGAAAATGTAATATAATTAACAGCCCAATTTTCCAATAATGCAATGCGTCATACTAACTGTTCTTACTAAATGTAGGCAATTATCTATTTTTCAGCCTTTTGATATTTTAGAAACCTCAATTTGTTCAAACGCTAACTGGCAAAACATAATCTGATGTTGAGAAATTTGATGTCTTTGCCTGAAATTTGCATTAGAGATAATATTTCAGAATATAAATTTAGCTATTGTTACAAAAATTAGCTAAAATGAAGAACAGAATGCCCAAGGCCCTATGACTGCACTGATGCAGCATGTGAATATAAATGTCATTATCTCTTAACACATAATGAATTGTGACCAGTCCCATTCCATCATAATAAGTGAAAATCTGTGCTATTATGTTTCTAAATGCCATTGTAAGCAGCCAACATTTTTGCAAAATTGATTTTCTTTGCACCAAGTATGTAAAAACATGAAGTATAAACTTTGATTCTCATAGTGTACCAAGAAATCCCAAATTCAATATAAAATTTGTTTTAGTATAATGAACATTTTGGTTTATTCAGATCCATTTGGTAAATTGGATAGTCCTAATTTTCAAAAAAATGGTACAAACGCACAATTTGTAAGTTGACATTTTTACCTACAATAAATGAGTTTTCCCAGACAATTGGATGCTTGATTTGAGCAAATAAATTCAAATTTTATTGTCATTCATACTATTGACATTAATTAGCTGAATTGTTAACATTATCGACTTTTTCAGATGATAAAAAAGCAGATTTTTATCAACCAATAAATACATATGATTTTCTTTTTTGAATTCAGTAGATTTTTTTAGGAAGAGCTGGAATGTATTTTTAGCCTTTGCAAATAAAGCTGCTTGTTTGATGAAATTTTAAAATAACTGCATTTAAACCTAGTTTGATATCAAAGAACAAATTGATTACATTAATGCAAATCAAATGATACTATTTTAATGCTTAGCAAGTAATGCACTCAAAAGTGAAAGTGAAATGGTGTGAGTTGTGGTTTAAAGGGGAAATTTAGTCTTAAAGCAAGTGTTGCATAATCACATGTGTGGTCAAGGTGAGAGAAGGAATGGAAAATAATAAGACTCACTTGTAATAATAATTCATTGTACACACATATTTATTATACTTTGATTAGTTGTAAAAATTTATTAAAGCAGTACTTTATATTAATTTGCCCGGCAGTACTCTGGCAAAAATGGGACAAAGTCACGTAATGATGACGTGTGTAATTAGAGCAGACGAAGAAAAGCCGGGAAATTGTCAACAACGATTAAAGACAGGTACTAGCCATTTGTTTAATTGTTTATTGAAAATTAGTATAAATGTGCAATAATAGTTTATGATTTGATGAACGAATTTTACTGGATTTAGTTCGTTATTTTGTCAGGTTATTTAATAGTTAAATGGAAAGCTAAACATTCAAGCATAAGAGTAATCCTACGGTGGTCCCCGAATACACTTAGTGGTATTCCGGAAAAGCAAGCACTGCTACAGCCTTTCAAAAGTGCGGTGCAGCTGGTAGCTGTGGATTTCTCAATGTGTTTTTAAGTTACGAATAGGTATAGGGATTTTTATCCGTTATAGCTTTCGTATCGTTTGTTACTCACTGATTATTATTATTACTGTTAGAACAACTAGCCTACAATCTAAAACGCTCTACATGTTAGAAGTACAGTTTTTTTTTATGACTTATTTACTGTTTGGTAATTTCATGGACTATTAATGGACTTATGAATTAACTTTGTTGCCAACTGCATTGATTGTTAACATGTATAAAAGTGTAACATGTATCATTATATTTGTAGGGTTATTACATGAAAGGCAAGATAACAAGCTGAAGCATCGTGGTTGCATTAATTCCTTTTATTTACACAACCGTCATAACAAGGACAATCAATGCACTAAACTTTTAAGTTAACACACTCACTATCACTGAGGTAACCATCCATGCACTGAGTCGGCAACTGGTTTAAATCGTGATGTTCAAGTAGAAGCTGGAACCGCCACCAACGACAAGATCTTCTAATGCGCATAGATTTGAGTCGGGTTTCGACCCTGTATTTCATCCGCATCTCTCAATCTAAATAAGCTGTTGTTAGTCTGAGCATTCAGGAACGCTAATGCAAAAGTTAATTCAGTTAGTTAAGCAACATAATAGGTTGAGAATGTTTTGGGATCTGTCACACAGTATACCTCGCACATCCCTAGAGATATGGATAGGCAACTCTAAAACTATAGCGAAATCAGTGTTGGCAAGATTCTACACAAGTTACATGTACATAGCAAATTGGTTTTTTTTAGGAAATATACTTTGAGATTGTGAGAAATTCTGACTAAAGATGCTTAGTGAACTTATTAAAGTTATGAATAACTTTTCATAGGAAATGTTTATTGTTTAAAGGTTAGCCAGATTTAGTGAGGCCATGATAACTCATTAAAGAATTGAATAATTTTTTTTTAAATTGTTTATTGCTTAAAGATTTGGTACTAGTTTTTTAATGCAACAGTGAATATACTGCCATTTGATCAGCTGTTGTCATCATCAAATGATCAAAACATCTTATATAAGTTTTGGACTAAGGGCATAATGCAAAAATACAGATCCTAGTATTAAAATCTTTTTAGATGTAATCAATTGCAAAATATTCATAAGCATTCCAGTAAGAGATAGATCAAAGGCGTGTGTTTGGGTTCATTGGCCCACAAAACCCTAAGGGAATAATCAATAATAAAATTGTCTAATAAATATGCATTCAAAGAAGTCCTCAGCGATTATTGCATTCCTAAGAATGTTATCGTGTTTGCTCTATTTTTTTAGTGTATGATAGGACATTAAATCTGGTACATCATATTCACCACAAACAACCTATTTTTACACTAAAGTCACCAAGCCTATTAGGAAATTTGTCAATCCTGAGAATTTGACGCATCTTTGGGTAAGTGTGCTTCCTATTTATGGTGAAAATTTGCCATAAAAATTATTCCTGTGGTTGAAGTACATTAAAATAATTACTTTTTTCTATTGAAAATTCTACTTTTGCAAAAACACTCAAATACTTTTTATACGTAGTGTTTAGGATAATGCAATTTTGAAATATTTGAATTTAATTCTAGTTTAATTTCATAAAGCCAATTTATTCAACATTAATTTGAGTCTAAAATTTTGCTGAGTTTTGATGTGACACACAAGTTTGTTTTTGGATTTTTGGACTAGATGCATGGTGTGGAATTTGAATACAAAAAATGTGAAAAACCTTTTTTAGTATTGTCAAATGGAGTAAGTAGGAAAAGTATGGTGAGTACAAATGGTAGACAAGGAGAAAATTATATTTAATTGTTCTCATGCTATGTTTAGTATTTTACATTGTTCTTTTGCGTATAAATTAATCACAATACTTTTATGTGCCACAGGGTAGCCGTAGCTATGCTCATCTATTTTCATTAGTATTTTTTAAAAATAAAATTATTTTAAATTTTATGCTAAAATTTAAATTCCCCACCGAAAAGAAAGGAATCTTAACTAAAAATTAAATAAATTTCCAAAAGTAAATATATACATGTCTATAAAATATTTTTAGAAAATTAAATAATATTTAACATAAACAATATATGAGTTTGTCAATTAAAAAACGAAATATTTACTTTTGTGGGGTTACTAGGAACATGACTGAGAGAAAAGTTAAAAACAAAAATACAAATGAATGAGTCTAAATAAGATATTGAAGCGAGTCAAATTCATTCTTGTGATGATGAAAATAAAGAGCAAGAATTAATATTGCAAAAATTCCGATCACTGGCGAAATTGAAAATTGAAAATGTGATTTATGATGAATTTGTATTTAGGGGGAAGACTTACAATGATAATGCATATCAAGTTTCACTCCAGTGCTTTTCCGGCAAACAGCGAGAGACTGCATCATTATAATTTTCTGAACAGAAAGATATCAGTGATTTTAGTTTTCATTAGATTTATATATGATTTTATTATTGAATATACCTAAAGATAACTGTGACTATACATGTACATTTATTATACAGCTTTGCAAATTTTTGCAAAGACATATATATAAAATCGCATCTGTTCCTTTTCACCCCTATCCAAAAGAGTGAATAGAAATACTCTTAAATTTAAAAAATTCTTTTAAACAAATTATTCTTGTTTTTATTGAAATGTAATCTCAGGATTTATATGACACATTATAGTGTAAATGTTCAATGAAATACATTTTACAAATACTAGATCTTTGGTAAAAACATGAAAAACTGCTCCTATTCACTTCATTTGGCGGTACTAAGGAATTTTCTCTTGTAATTTTTATTGTACAATTTCAACAATTTTTTCTTATTTTAGAGGGGGTGGGACCCTCAGCTCCCCCCTCCCTTCTCTGTATCCGCCTTTGCTCATAATCCGTTGTGTCTTATATAGTATATGAAAATAGCTCTGCTCACTGATCCTGTGTCTTATGATTTGGAAAAGATTATACTAATTGCATTAAGTACATTCAAAGTAAATATTGCTTTGGAATTCAAATTTTATATACATGGTATAAATTTGCAATTCTTAAATACTCACTTTTTATAGAAAAAATGTACAATGTACACGTTGTTAAGAAAAACCAATATGAATAATAGTGCTACAAAATAGGAAGCATACCATATTTTATTAGGGATACTTCTCATCCAACACGGCCTTCCTGTGTACATGAAACTATAAGTGCTAACGCAAATTAATTTTTTGATTTCCTTTTTTTGAAATTTCTAAAAGTACTTAATTCCTGAAGGACCAGCTGAAAATCATGCAACTGGCTGCGATGTGAATTTTTAGGAACTTTTACTGAGTCTCGACATTTTACACTTTCTACTGAAGTAAATTGTAATTGTTAAGTAATATTTTAGCAAAATTAATTGTTTTATTTGCCTTGTTGAAAAATAATGATTGCCCTAATAATTGCTGGCTAATTTGTTCATTAGTCAAGCCACAGTATCTGGTTAGCCAAACGCAAATGACTGGGTTGTGAAATGACAGATCAGTCCCTAAAATCAATTTTTGGGTAATTTCAAAATGATGTAAATTCTTCTCATTCATGCATTTAATAGATCTAAGAAATACATTTAAAAGTAAATGTACATGTATTTGCATAAAAATTTATTTTCCATACTTTCTAAATTTCTTTAATTAAATCGATACACGTGAATATACGTCACCCAAGAACTGCTGCTGTTAAAGCACACACACGTATGCATTCAATCATTATTTCTAAGATTAACCAACCAATAGGAAAAAATTCTTAATACTGTTGAAATTTTACTAGTTGAGTATTGGCACATTTTTTTTATAATTTTTAATTTAACCACCAACAAAAGCTAAGTTTTTTTACAGAGATTTTAGTTAAGGCATCTTTTGAAAACGTAATTTCAAGAAAAATGCAGCACAAGGCCTAAAAATAGAATATGAATATTTTCCTAAAGCAACGCATGAATTGTTATTAAAATCAAGAACTTATTCCCTTAACCAATCAAATTTCTGCAAAAATGAAAAGTCTTTTTAAATATTGTATAATTGCTCACAGCTTCATAAGGTTTCAGGATGAATACAACAGCAGAAGCATTTCATTGCTTTGCAAAACCAGACCCACGATATATTTTGTTTTATGGCTCCTTTGGGTGCATTGGTATAATTGGTAATGGTCTCGTGATCATTTCTGTTTTAAAACACAAATGGATGCAAACGAAAACAAACTTTTTCATTTGCAATTTAGCAATCTGTGATTTCGTCACCTCAGTTTGCCTTATTATGTACAAAGTATTAACAAAACCGACATTACCAATAACTGCACCGCTGATTCTACGGGAAATGTATTGTCGCGCTTATATATCTGAATATCCCATATGGACGTGCTTTTCAGCTTCAGGCTATACTTTACTTGCAATTGCATTTGAAAGATATTTCTGTATCATTCATCCAGCAAGCTTCAAAATACACTTCACTTACAGACGCATGCTCCTGTTTGAATTTGTTATTATTGTATTTTCATTTGTCACTAATTTATATAATTTAGATGTTTGCTTGCCGGACGAAAGCAGTGAAGTGTGTAACTTCCATTCAATTGAAAATCCCCTTTTAGTAACATACACTGCTTAGTATGCTTTAACATTTGTTGTAGGGTTGCCCACACTTACTATGATTTTTCTATATATGAAAATTTGGAATAAGCTAAATAGCCTTCAAAAAAGCAAGTTTCAAGAAAAAAACAAAAAGCTAGTTAAAATGCTTTTCTCAGTTGTATTTATATTTTTCATATGCTGGTTTCCAGACTGTTTAATTTTTACGCTATTTCGATTAAACCTATTCAACGTTTTAATAAATACATGGTATTATAACGTGGCGGTTATACTGGCATTTAGCAATTCATGCCTAAACCCAATCCTTTATGCATGCCAAAGCAAACATTTTCAAAGAGCCTTTTTTAATATTTTAACATGCAAAAGTTCTGATTTATAATCTCCGGTACATGTTGATGCTTTTTGTAGTTAACTATGATAAAATTTACAGAATTTTTCATTGTGAATCTTTTAATGCTATGGTATTTGATTAACGGTTAGTTGCTGTTTGGAGACTTCTTTACCGCAGCCATATTCAATGAGCATTTTCTCCTAATATACTGATACCCAAAAATTGACATTTTGTTAATTTTCCTGCATTTATGTCTAAGTTAATTCCTGAGATTATACATTTGAAATATTATATATATATATATATATATATATATATAAGTATAGATAGATAGATCGATAGATATAGATATACATATAGAGGTATATTTTGTAGCACTATCAACTCATTCNTCCTTTTGGATCTCTTTCCTTACTGAACCGAAAGTTTGATAATATATCATCCTGATTCTACAAGATCCTACCATTGTAAAGTTCTTATGTATTCAACAATTTAAAACTAAATAAAAAACCCAACCTATAACTTTCTTTAACTGCGTTAATGACTGATTTGCATCAATGGCGTTCTGAGCGTTTGCGCCTTTTTCCAACATAGCTTCGAGATCAGTTTCGTTTATATCCTGAAGAGATGAGACACGAACAAGTGCAATGGGCGCGGAAAATGAATTCCTGTCGGGAGTGGCGTCCGCTGCATTAATCACCATTTCCTTAAACTCATCTTTCCTGTCTTTTATTGCTTGTAGAAATTCTTTAAACTTTATTCCGTTCATTGGTTTTTCGGATATGGCTAAATAATACGTTATATGATTTTTCAGTGATTAACAGTTAATCGTCGAAAGAAAAATACTAGCTAATAGCCGTTCGGGGACTTTTTTTACCCCAGTCTGACGAGCATAATGCAACATCCATTTAGGTGCACTTAACTTAATTTTTTTACACATTTCAAATTGAAATCAATGATGGGTGACTTTGTGTGCATCCCCACATAATCGTAAGTGGTATTTTTATTTGCTACCTTCACCGAGGGACACTATTTTTGCCTTTGTTTATCTGACTGACTGTTTTTCTATTTGTCAGTAATTAATAGATTTTTATGAAAATAAATCTCCAAATATATATATTGGTGTAACTTAGATTCACCTAAATTTTCAGCCTGATTCCGATTTCCGTCTAGAGTTAAAGCCAACTCTATGCACTTGCAGTAACAAATATCAATTCATAGGGGACGTATATCAATGCATATACTGCATATAAATGAGGTAAAAAAAAAGAAACGAAGCAACGTAAAAAATAGCAATCAGAG
The DNA here is from genome assembly GCA_900660155.1 of Hofstenia miamia. Classification (NCBI taxonomy): domain Eukaryota; kingdom Metazoa; phylum Xenacoelomorpha; order Acoela; family Hofsteniidae; genus Hofstenia; species Hofstenia miamia. The sequence goes on from CABFPE010000357.1 coordinate 426,394, forward strand.
ATCTCTATTGTTAATGAAACTTACAACAATTGGCAAGTTCTTGTTTCTTTCATAAATTACAAAACTTGATAATATAGATTTTGTTAAGAATTTGTAAAGCATTTATTAAGCTTTACAAGAATAATTTGTTAAGCTTTTGACAAAGTTTTAATAAAAAATTATCAAGTTTTGCAAAAATGCAGAAAGATGTTTCTATTAGAAGATTATAGTTATAATACATTAACCTTAATTATGAAATTTGATTGAATGTATTGAATTGAAATTAAAGTGAATTTGTCATACATGTAGATATTTCTACTAATTATTTATTGTTAATGCGAGTATCCAAATTAATATACGAATATTTTATGCACAATTGCAATATTAATGACGAAGTGCTTGAAAATTAAGACAAATCGCATTATCTGTATTCTTCTTATGTTGTTTCGAAAACGTTATTTTGAAATTATATATATAATAAAATCTAATATATAAATTATTATATAATTAAAATAATAGTATGTAACTTAAATTTCTAAAGTGCAAAATAATTACAGCATTGTTAAGGTATATATAAAAAGACATTTTGTTGCGATTCATGTAATGAATATTTCTGAAGTAATAGTTTTTACTGAATTGATGAAATTTCAATACTAAAATGCATAAATTGGATATTGAAATTTTTTACTAATATTGGCCGATGAATTTTTCGTTTAGGTCCATGCGTGCTATGATTTTTGTTCTAGGCATGTTTGATTGTTGTTTTTAGACCTTTGTATTCTTATCAATGCAAATTAGTGAGAGTTTGCTGAATAAGTATAATAGGTTAAACAGTAATTATTTATATTCTAATGATATTTTAAAGTCAAGCATTGGTATTATTACTTTGTAAAATATTGCAAAAATTGGTGAGATCTTCGCAAAATGTTTCTAAATCTTCTTAAATTTTGCAACGGAGTTGTAAGAACTTGCAAAAGTCTTTTCATAAATAGGTAAAAATACCTCCGCTAAGTATGATACAGTAGCTTTGATTATATCTCGCTATTACACAAGCATCATTCAGATATTTTCTGTTGAAATTGATAAAAATTCGTTTGAGGGAAATCAGTGAATTTGATATAGATTTCCCTGGCTTATAAGAAATCATTCTATGCATCGATATCCGTACCGTATGAATGGGTATTTGCAAGTGCATAAAGTTGGCCAAGAAGGAAATCGGGATCAGTCTGCAAAATTCAATGAATCTAAGTTACACTAGTATATATATTGAGATGTATTTTTATAAATATCATTACTTTTTGAGAAATCATGCTGACAATCATATAGATAATCAGACAAACCGAGGCGAAGTAGTGCATAATTGGCGAGGGTAATAAATGAAAATACCAATAAAGATATAGGGATGGACAGAAAGTTTCAAATTTCCATAAAAAATAAGCTAAGAGCATTTGAATTATGCTCATTATACTGGTGTCAAAAAAAGACTATTAGCTAGTATTTATTCTTCCGACTAAGTAATACCTCTGCTGCAGTATGGGGCCGCTAAGTCGAACAATTTCCAAATAATAGAGTCGTTATCATAAAAACAATATAACAGATCGTGTTTGCAAAAAATATATAAGAATGTTTGGTTTTAATATTTGCATATTTAAAATGTCTTTGGGAAAACATGCTTAGGTACGAGATTTGTAAAGGACATCAATTGACGACATTTTGTCGTTCTATTGTTAAATCATTTATACAATATCTAATCAACGATTATTTCTGGCATCCCGCCGCAATAAGATGTAAGAGTAATGTTGAGGTAAAATTTTTACCTCTCTTGATAACTTTTTCGATACAGATACAAGCTTTGATCATAGGTATCCAGACACTATGAACAGATTATTTGGTATTTTTAATGCCTTTTATGTCTGTGAAAACAACAGTTAGGCTTTGCTATTAAGCATCAAATTTTATTGCATATTTTTCAATTTTTTACATATTAAATTTTAAGAAATTTCGCAATATTTGATATTTCAAATAGAACAGACTGTCCGGATAACAATGCTGCAGATGTATTTCGTTGTCTTACAGTTCAGAAGATCGGTTTCAAAAATTAATGAATTATAAGACATTTATATGTTTCGTTATTTACATGTATCCTTGTTAGACTTAGTCTTTTATTGACGACCAATTTTTATATGGACTTTTGTCCATGGGTTCAGAATACGGCTCACAATAGTTTTCTGAAAATCAGTACAACATTAAAAATATTTTGTTTACTTTTAACACTGTAGAACCGTTTTAACGAAAAATTATAGCTTGAAGAACTTAACTTTGAATATGAACTCATAGATAATATTTGATTGGAATTCGCTTTGGCCTCATATATATTTTAACAATAATATTAAGATTTGTACTATTTTTGATCTTTTGGTAATTAAATTTTGTCCTCTAATACATTAAAAATTATACCTCTAGATTTCCTCAATTGCATTGTTTTGAAGCCCATCACAAATATCATCATCAGAAAGTATTGCAAGGATTTCAAGATTCAGTAGTGTTTCTTGGTACGACGAATGGAGAGTGACAACATCATCAGAGTGAGTGGAGCGGGAATTAGACAACTTTATGAAATCAAAAGGCTCAAGGTCCAATTTGCGAAGAGCAAGCGATTGAACAGGAGGAGATTACAGGCATGGAAGTAGAGTGACAGCGGGAGAGTGGAGAATTTGAAATGGGTGTGTTTGTATGGCAAGGGAGAGATCCATTTGAAAGCACGCTTCTGGAAGCGTTCAGTGGAACAAGGAACGAGAAGGCCACCAACAGGGAGAAGCATAGAGAAGAATGGCGCGAAGAATGGACTTGAAGAAAGAGTTTCAAAGCAGCTGTGGAACGAAAAAGAATATTGCGGAAAAGGGCAAAGAGTGAGGAATTAGCTTTGCGGAGGGGAAAGAACTCATTTGCAGACCAATTTAAGTTTGTAGCAAATTTAACTCCAAAATGAGTATGATGAGGAGAAAAGTTCACAGGGAGAGGCAGATCAGAAGGGGAGGTACAGAAAAGGAAATACCATTGTCTTGATTGGGCTAAAATCAAGATGATTAATAGAAGACCAAGTAGACAAAAACTCTTGATCAAAGGTAATATTGGAGGCAAAAGAAATACCAAAGTATAAAATTCAGTGTCATGAACGTACAGCAGACAGGATGAGTTGAGGGCAGATTGAGGGAGGGCGTTGATAGCAACGAGGAAGAAGAGAACAGCAAACACAGAATCTTGGAGGGCGGAGAAGAAATAGACGAGTTGATTTTGACACACTGACAATGATTGGACAGGTAAGAATGGAAGAGTTCGATTAAATCAGCATCAAAGCCAAATGAACTTAATTTGTCAAAAAGAATAGAATGAGGAAGCCGATCAAAAGCTTTATAAATTTCAAGAAAGGTAATTAAACCAGGATCGTTACGATCAGAGTAGACTAGCAGTTTTGAAACAAAGTAAGCAAGTTAGTGATGATAGAACGACCCGGAAGGTTACCATGCTGAGAAGGTAACATGAGGTAACGAATTATAGGGAACACATAACCAAAGACAAGGCCCTCAAAGATGATTGACGGCCGAGAAATAATAGCTATTGGACGGTATGAAGTTACTAGAGTGCACGAAGGCTGATTGGATTTTAACAGTGGAGAGATCCAAGATGTTTTCCATGGATGGAAAGAGTTGAGGTTTGGTGAATTACAAAGGATGTGACGCCGTCAGGATAGCGAGGACCAGACAACTTGCAGGACTTAGGCATGAGAGAAATGTCATGGGCATTAAAAACGATGTCACATAGGCGAATCAGAGGGGAGGTGGCAGATGGACCAGGGCAGAGAGAGACAGGATCAGAGAAATTGAGAAATCCGAGTGAGCAGAAAAAAGGTTCTATTTCAAGCTGGGGAGGTCAGGTTTTGGAATGAAGGGAACACAAGAAAGAATAAGAGTCTTAAAGAGATCCAGGTGAGAAGCTGAATAGCAGAGATATTTTGTTGAGTTTCAGGAACTTGATGACATCTTCTTCGAGAGAAGATAGTTTTGAAGAATCGGAAGGACCGCAATGGCGTTTGAAAGATTCGAGTTTATTTAAAGAGTGTACAGTAAGGGATGCGAAATAGAATGGGAGAGAAATACGCTTTTTTCAGACGAGGAACAAAGGAAAAAATAACTTGATGAAAGAAGGTGTACCAGTCATCAGCAGAGAAATGAAGGAACATTACTATTGAGGTTCTCTATTGTGTGCGACGAATTGTATTTCAATGTATGATATATCATCAAAATAAGCCTTAAGTGCTGAAAAAAATATTTTTAACATTCGTGGTTTTACTTAATTATGAAAAGTCCAGTGTGAGTCCTATTCTGAATATTAAAATATTCAATCTAGATATCAAATGAGATACAAATTTTAATAAAATATAGCATTGAAGTAATTTTTCCCAGTTCTGTAAAATTTCATTCTTACAAAAAAAAGTTATTTCCTAAAATTGAACTAAAAATTTTTAATTTATTGAAATAAAGATGAATAAGAATGAAATAACAAAGAAATTATCTTAGCCATTTTCTACATCAGCATTTCATTTTGTAAAGATTTGCATACAAAATTGATAATTCATTTGCTAATGTTGCAGATCGGGATAATTCGTTTGAATTATACTCCTTTCTCTAAAGTAAATGATACGTACGGGCTTCATTTCAAATCCAAATAGATAACTAGCATAAATAATAAATTATAGGAATACTATGTTTTAACTTTCGAAGTAATTAGTTTCCGGTTATCTATTTAAGTATGTTTTTTAGAATTAATTCTAAATTTTATAATTGTTTCAACCCGCACTCAAATTGGTGAAGTGTAAGAAACACTTAATGCTTAAAATTTATATTTCCTTACTCTCTCGTGCCGAATAAA
>CABFPE010000357.1:443005-460085 GCA_900660155.1 Hofstenia miamia
TATATATATATATATATATATATATATATACTTGGGCACCAAATCTCTTCAAAATGGCTTAAAATATACTTTATTTCTATATTGAAGAATATAAAGTTTATTGCCATTTGGAGGACACCTACTCAATGACGCTAATGTTTTGACCTCAATATCACAATTTAGATTAAGTTACCTGTTTTCACTAGCAAAACATTAGGCAGCAAATACATTAAGCAGAATTTATAAAAAACGACAATAAATTTATGTACACAATAATGCAAAACTCCATTTGTAACAATACTCACTATAGGAACGCCTTTGTTGCGGCTTACACACTCCCTGTTTTTTAGTAACTCATAATTTTTAAGCAAAACTGATCTGATGCATTCACTTATGCATTACATAAAATATAATCATATAAAAGTTTAATATTAAAAAAAACAAAACTAACACAAAGTTTTGTGTAATTCATGACTTTGTTGTGTTGTTAGTGTTGTCAGTGCTGTTAGATACAATAGACATTTGTTATTGTATGAAAAAACTGATACAATGGCAAGCATAAAAAATATATGTCTTTTGTTGTTGAAAAGCAATCATTGCAAGACTAAAATATACACACTAGCATTAAAGGTAGGAACTAATTTCTTGCAAAAATAGATTTAAAAAGTTTCAAAAATATGATGGTTATTAGAAAGCAAACGTATAATTTTAAGGAAATTTGCACACCATAATTTCTGTCCTTGAAATGAAATAATATTCAAAATTCGCTAGATGTTTAATTAGTATGTAAAAAACAAAAGGAAAGTTTGTATTTAAAGCTATGGCACTATTATATTGCAATTTGTTTGCTTTACAAAACAATTATGACGCTTTGCTGCATGTATTCAGCCATTAAAATAAAAATTGACCAAGTTATGTTGGAGTAAATGATGTTAAATTTTGTAAAGGACAAAAATTCATAAAAATTTTCAAATTATTGCTTTGTAGAGGTCATTTCAATTGCATATTTCTATATTACGAAATGAATTATAATTAGCAGACGGCTTCTGATGAATTTACAGCTGTTTATTTTATTCAAGTCAGTTCTGATTATTCGGCAAATGTGTTCAAACAATGCCATGCAATCGCAGTTTACACTGCTTTAGGAATTTTACAAGCTAGAATGAATAATAGGGCAAGTTTAATTACATATATATTAGTAAATATCTAATAATTGTTATTATGATTATAATATTTGAATTCATCAGACATATTTTCATTTCAAATATTTCTACATAATAATTTTTTATCTTAGTGTAATATCAATTTTAAATTGTTTGCAGATTATTTGTGTTTACTATTTTTAACGTTTGCAAACCTCGTTATTCTATTACAGCTGCCTATGCAAATAATTGTTGAATTTGCAAGTATTCTTATTAATTTTATATAGAATGAAGAATGTCTTGTTTGGGAAGATGCAATAGTTCCGTCTTGGAAGACAAAATGCAATTGCACATCTACATTAAAAAGGTAAAGCTTAATAATTAAGAATTTGTTAAATTAGAAGTTATGTAATACAATCTGTACATAATATGTACACCTTGTGTAATACTTATACACAAAAATTACTTCATATAGTGATTATATATTTAAAAATAAAATTTAACACAATGTTTTAGAAGCTATGGTTATTTGGAAGCCATGTTCAACTTACCTTACCTACATACCATTTTTGCAAAAGAACTCATTCGTTTTATTGAAGAAAAAAGAACCCTTTAGCATAGAATTTGCAAGAACTTGCAAGATCTTTAAAGTTTAACTTGGGAAACCAACAAATTTGTAGCTAATCATGTAGCTATTGACAGAATTTTAAAGCTTGAGTTAAAAACAAATGTGAAGAAAACCTATTTTTCAACAGGTTTATTGTAGGAAAAAAACAATAGCTTGAAAAGTTTATTATTTCAAAGTTGTCAAGGGCGTAGATAAGTCTTCCTTACCCGAAAATGCTGTTCCCTTTGCTGGAAATGAGCATTGACATGGAACGATTGATATTCATGTGATACAATTGCTAAAGCCAGAAAATGTTATTGAAATATACTCACCTACAATAGGACGCGATATTCATATATTAATCCGTTCGTTGTTGGCTTCAATCGATTTAGACCTCATTTTCTTGATGTAAGAACCACAGGTTTTGCAAGGTGAATATTGTACTAGGAATGTATTTGCTGTAGCTCCTAAAGAAGCTGAGTTAGGTAAAGTATGTTTCTGGAGTGTTGAGAAGGATTCTATGGCGTATCTGAAGCACTAAAAATGTGGGCTGATAAGTTAAAAACTATTTTAAGGACGGTGATATGATGCAAAGTAAGACCGATCAATACTTTATTTTGTTAATTTGATGTAAGCAAAGATGCCGTTCTGGTTTTAGTACACCAGAATTTTATTTGGAATTAATTTCTAGATTAGAAGCTATATATACTATTGGAAAATTTTTGGAGAATTTTCATTTATTGGTAGTCATTTAAAATCAGTTGAGCAAAATTCTGGTTTTTTTCATTAAAATGTCACAACCTAATTCCCTTGATTCGGTTTCACCAATTTCCATACCCAAAGAAAGAATGAATTTCAACCAATTGCAGCAGTGTTTGATTTTTAGAAGCGCAGTCCGGCAAAGCATGATGGGTTTTAGACATGGCACTGCCCGGTACGGTTAACTCGAAATTGAAAAAGATTATCAGAATTGATCTTATTAAATTGCTGGATTCATTGCAATGAACATTAAACATTATATTACTTTTGTTATCTGTAGTCTGCTTTCATAATATAACTCTTAGTTAAAAGTTTTCTAGTGAATGAAAGTCGGTTTCTTGTTACATTGATTAGACCTGATTTTGAGTTAATATTATTACTGCAGAAGCATACGATTTTCGTTGAGACATGTAAGAGGATACACGCAAAAATTTGAAACCACACAATTTTCTTTTGATTCTAGAGTATTGCTTAGAAGGTATTTTATATCATTCTTAACATTTGGTTCAAGGAAAGCATTGTTGCAATCACTGTTTTTTTATCTAGGAATCCACATAATTTTTCATGTAGTTTGTAAAGGAGGTTTTAGGCAACCAGCAGGAATACTTTATGAATGATCCAAAATTGAATGCAATAGTCAAATTATAGATTCCACTATAATACGCTCTAATTATTTTGAACAAACTTACAAAAAATAAAAATTGCAGGAAATGAATCCTAATCAAGACGTTTCCCATGTGTTATAGTAGTAATAGTGATTTTGTTCGTTAAATTTAAAATATATAACCAGTAGAGGATTTAAGGGGTTTTTTAAATAACTTGCAAGATTCCCTAATATTTACAAAACCTTGCAAGTAATTTATACATTCTTAAGAATATATCAAACATATTCCAATATTACACAATCATCTAACATCCACCAAACTTTGGTATTTAATAAATTATAAAAGCAGTGGAAAGAACTGCTTCCACGGTATACATAAATGTGTGCGCAGTTAGTAAATAGAATCAATACTGTTTCAGCGCAGACGCTTCTTAAGACACATTTTTGTTGAAGAATATGGTCATGAGGGAGGGTTTGTCTCCACGTTTCAAAAAAATTACAAGTCTACCTAACCAATACAGGTCTTTTTGTCTTAGGAGAAATTTAAAAAACTTCCCCACTTTTTTGCAAAAATAACACCTATGAGAGTTAAACTAAAATCCTAAAAACCAGATTCCTATTTCTTACTAGCGTTACCTTAAAGAACCAATCTGCTTTGTCCATAATTTTGAACAATTTTATACAAGTCTTTTAAGAAATATTGAAAGCCTTTGATATGGACACATTTATGGGTTTGTGTGCGTTCATGTAATGATGAACTTCAGTTCTAAGCATTATTCCTGCATGTGAAGTATATAAAAATATTAATTTTTTTCAATGACAAATACGATGTTTGTAAATCATTGTAATTACCATACCTAATGTTCAGATAAAGAGATAATGGAAAAAAAAGCTACCCCCAAATTATTGGCTTCCTGGAAAAAAAAGTGTGAGTCCTGTCAAGAGCACCTGGACGGATCAGTGCCAGGTTGTCAATTAAACTAGAAAAAGAAAGAGGAGACATCTTGCAGTGTTTTCAGATATTTAATATCTTCATTAGTTAGTAAGCTATAAAAGTTAAAAAAATTTAGGAAATCATTACAGATATTGAAAATTTTACTAGTAGAATTAGGCTTAAAGCTAAGATTTTGTATTAGATTACAAACAAAATTAGGTGAAAATATAACAAGAAATATTTCCTAAAACTTTCAATATATGATTGTAGGTAATTGGGTTATACCTTAAAGGCATTTTCAGTTGATATTAAACATGCGTTATCTGCATAACGGACATCTTCACGGTGAAGAATACAACTTCAACATCAGCTAAGGTTGAGAAATCCCTCAACAAATTAGGAAAGTTACTAATATTGTATGCTATGCCATCAAAATAGATCTGTAGTCAATATTAAAATAAGAGAAAAATATTTTCAAATTACATTGAAATTCAGAAGGCTGATGTGAGACTGATTTTTTCATAAGAGTTGATATAAAAAATTAGTCTTCCAAAACATGGTAAAAAAATTATAATTATACATATACATGTTTTCTATTCTATTAATTTTTGAAGATAACCTCTTAATAATCAGACAACAACATACAGCCACAGTTATGGTTATCCCGGTTAACCCTGACACTACAATTTGAAATATCCAAGAGCCCAATATAAAAAATACAAAACAAATTTTAATAAATTTGTAAAATATAGCAAGAAAATTTATACTAGCTATCAAAAGCCAAATGAAATTTCAACGACGGCATACAGATTATACAAAGAACCTGAAAATCTACTTGCGACCGTATACCTATGATTATAGCTGTACATAATTTGAACAAAAAGTTGGTGAATATTTCAGCTTTAACACAAATCTTAATCAGGGATGCCGAAAGAAGCATCATAGGTGGAGGGAAATGATTTGATTCTAGAACGGCAAAATGGCGTCTATTGATGTATAAAAATCTCTTGCTTAAGCATGTTTTGTCAAAAGCAGAGCAAGTACGTGTACATTTAAATATGTTGACTGTGAATTTGAGTTGCAAAAATTTAAAATTATTTAATGTTTTATTGTGAAACACAATCCATACATAATTACATTTTCGCAATTGTTCCAATTAGATAGCACTTTATATTTTATACTCAAATACTTACAAGGAAAACCTGAGTAAAATCCACTATAATATAAAACAATGAACATAAACATGGATTGAAGATTATATTTCAGAATCTTTGCAAGTTAAAATATTAAAAAAGGCTTTTTGAAAATGTTTGCTTTGGCATGCATAAAGGATTGGGTTTAGGCATGAATTGCTAAATGCCAGTATAACCGCCACGTTATAATACCATGTATTTATTAAAACATTGAATAGGTTTAATCGAAAAAGCGTAAAAATTAAACAGTCTGGAAACCAGCATATGAAAAATATAAATACAACTGAGAAAAGCATTTTAACTAGCTTTTTGTTTTTTTCTTGAAACTTGCTTTTTTGAAGGCTATTTAGCTTATTCCAAATTTTCATATATAGAAAAATCATAGTAAGTGTGGGCAACCCTACAACAAATGCTAGTGCATGTAAAGCAGTATATGTTACCAAAAGCGAGTTTTCCATTGAATTGAAGTTACAAACTTCACTATTTTCGGAGGGCAAGCAAAAACCTAAATTATATGAATTAGTGACAAATGAAAATACAATAATAACAAATTCAAACAGGAGCATGCGTCTGTAAGTGAAGTGTATTTTGAAGCTTGCTGGATGAATGATACAGAAATATCTTTCAAATGCAATTGCAAGTAAAGTATAGCCTGAAGCTGAAAAGCACGCCCATATGGGATATTCAGATATGTATGCGCGACAATATATTTCACGGAGAATCCAAGGTGTGGTTTTTGGCAACGTTGGTTTCGTTAGTACTTTGTACACAATAAGGCATATTGAAGTTAGGAAATCACAGATGGCTAAGTTGCAAATGAAAAAGTTCGTTTTCGTTTGCATCCATTTGTGTTTTAAAACAGAAATGATCACGAGACCGTTTCCGATTATTCCGATGCACCCAAAGGAACCATAAAACAAAATATATCGTGGGTCTGGTTTTGCAAAGCAATGAAATGCTTCTGCTGTTGTATTCATTAGGAGACTTTATAAAGCTTTGAGGAATTATGCGATATTTAAAAACACCTTTTAATTTTGCTGAAACTTGATTGGCCCATCGAATGACTTTCACGATTGTACTAACAGGAATGAGATTTGATAGAGTGAAAATACCAGGCTTGTTGCGGGCAGAGGCGCAACTAGAGGGGGGCTGGGGGAACGTCCTCCCCCCTTCAACAAAGATATTTACATTCCTCATGAAATGCTTGCCTATAACCTGTGACGTACGCAAGGGAGGCATGGTGAAATGTCCCCCGTCAGATTTTCAAAATGACCTTTAATTAAAATTACCTGGTTAATTAAAAAAATTTTAAAGTGGTTAAATGCATCTCTTACCATCAAATTCGTCAATATTTTCAGCATGTTTAAGGGCTTCAGCCCGGTTTTGGTTATTCCCGACAGAGATATTCGCTCCGGTGGAAAGCCTTGCTTACATAATATATATTATGCATTGTTTCTACCGTGTATTATTAAGAAGCACATCGTGTGGGAAGTAACGCAGGAGTACGCACAGAGGCGCACCCAGAGGGGGAGGAACTGGGACACACATGCTTTCATTCCTCATGAAATGTATGACTATAACAATCATAGTACATATCTATTCAACATTTGTTCCATACTATCTGAAAGGGTTAACAATATTCAATTTATATTGCAACTATTGCAATAATTGGAAATTAATTAATCTATTGAATACTTTANTATATATATATATAGGGTGGGCAGGAGGTAAATTGGGAATTTGTTATTGCCAACTTTCTAAGGAGCAGATACATAAAAAATAAAAAGCTTGGGTGTTTCTATTACAGACTTTAATTATTGCATCTTTTAATTAACAGATCACTCAATATGGCCTCCTTGACCAGCAATGAACTTTGTGATTCGCTTGCGAAAAGATAAACAAGCCTTTTTGGCATCATCTGGCTTGGTACCCCTGAATGCCTTCATAATTGCAGTCTTGAGACCATTCACGCTGTTAGGAGGGGAATAATTAGTCTTTGCCTCGATCACGCCCCATAACCAATAATTACATGAAGTAAGGTCTGGGAGCTGGAAGGCCAAATGTTCTTTGGGACAAAAAGGGGAAGAATTTTCTCAAGTAAATAGTCTTGGACCGTTTTGGATCTGTGAACTGGAGATGAGTCTTGAACGAACAACACCTTTTTGGGATCATAGTACTTGGTTATCCAGGGCAGAAAATGTCATTTAAAATTATCATGCATTTTGCCCAGCTTTCAATTTAGACACGATACTGTACACTGTAATAAGCGTACCACATTTCAATAACAACATTTCGACGTGTTGATTCCATGGTTTTAACTGCTCGCCTGATAATTGTGTACTGTGAAACTGAAAGATAAATTTATAAATTAATTCAAACTGCAGGTTAGCATTTCCACATATAATCATTCTTTTTCAAAAGCAGAGCAAGTACGTGTACATTTAAATATATTGACAGTGAATTGAGTTGCAAAAATTTAAAATTATTTAATGTTTTATTGTGAAGCACAATCCATACATAATTAAATTTTCGCAATTGTTCCAATTAGATAGCACTTTATATTTTATACTCAAATACTTACAAGGAAAACCTCTGTAAAATCCACTATAATATAAAACAATGAACATAAACATGGATTGAAGATTATATTTCAGAACCTTTGCAAGTTAAAATATTAAAAAAGGCTCTTTGAAAATGTTTGCTTTGGCATGCATAAAGGATTGGGTTTAGGCATGAATTGCTAAATGCCAGTATAACCGCCACGTTATAATACCATGTATTTATTAAAACGTTGAATAGGTTTAATCGAAATAGCGTAAAAATTAAACAGTCTGGAAACCAGCACACGAAAAATATAAATACAACTGAGAAAAGCATTTTAACTAGCTTTTTGTTTTTTTCTTGAAACTTACTTTTTTGGAGGCTATTAAGCATAATCCAAATTTTTACATATAGAACTATCATAGTAAGTGTAGGTAGCCCTACTACGAATGCTAGTGCATGTAAAGCAGTATATGTTACCAAAAGGGAGTTTTCCATTGAATTGAAGTTACAAACTTCACTATTTTCGGAGGGCAAGCAAAAACCTAAATTATATGAATTAGTGACAAATGAAAATACAATAATAACAAATTCAAACAGGAGCATGCGTCTGTAAGTGAAGTGTATTTTGAAGCTTGCTGGATGAATGATACAGAAATATCTTTCAAATGCAATTGCAAGTAAAGTATAGCCTGAAGCTGAAAAGCACGCCCATATGGGATATTCAGATATGTATGCGCGACAATATATTTCACGGAGAATCCAAGGTGTGGTTTTTGGCAACGTTGGCTTCGTTAGTACTTTGTACACAATAAGGCATATTGAAGTTAGGAAATCACAGATGGCTAAGTTGCAAATGAAAAAGTTCGTTTTCGTTTGCATCCATTTGTGTTTTAAAACAGAAATGATCACGAGACCGTTTCCGATTATTCCGATGCACCCAAAGGAACCATAAAACAAAATATATCGTGGGTCTGGTTTTGCAAAGCAATGAAATGCTTCTGCTGTTGTATTCATTAGGAGACTTTATAAAGCTTTGAGGAATTATGCGATATTTAAAAACACCTTTTAATTTTGCTGAAACTTGATTGGCCCATCGAATGACTTTCACGATTGTACTAACAGGAATGAGATTTGATAGAGTGAAAATACCAGGCTTGTTGCGGGCAGAGGCGCAACTAGAGGGGGGCTGGGGGAACGTCCTCCCCCCTTCAACAAAGATATTTACATTCCTCATGAAATGCTTGCCTATAACCTGTGACGTACGCAAGGGAGGCATGGTGAAATGTCCCCCGTCAGATTTTCAAAATGACCTTTAATTAAAATTACCTGGTTAATTAAAAAAATTTTAAAGTGGTTAAATGCATCTCTTACCATCAAATTCGTCAATATTTTCAGCATGTTTAAGGGCTTCAGCCCGGTTTTGGTTATTCCCGACAGAGATATTCGCTCCGGTGGAAAGCCTTGCTTACATAATATATATTATGCATTGTTTCTACCGTGTATTATTAAGAAGCACATCGTGTGGGAAGTAACGCAGGAGTACGCACAGAGGCGCACCCAGAGGGGGAGGAACTGGGACACACATGCTTTCATTCCTCATGAAATGTATGACTATAACAATCATAGTACATATCTATTCAACATTTGTTCCATACAATCTGAAAGGGTTAACAATATTCAATTTATATTGCAACTATTGCAATAATTGGAAATTAATTAATCTATTGAATACTTTACAAAAATCGCTTAATGCACTGCTTAAGAAGAAAAATTGCCAATTATTTAAGAATCATTTAAATCTTGCTGAATTATACAATCAAGTCCCAGTTCGAGAGGCATTATTGTCCTGGCTAGTAAATTCAAATAGCATTGGCTTCTGAGTGTACCACTGAATACTTTACAAAAATCGCTTAATGCACTGCTTAAGAAGAAAAATTGCCAATTATTTAAGAATCATTTAAATCTTGCTGAATTATACAATCAAGTCCCAGTTCGAGAGGCATTATTGTCCTGGCTAGTAAATTCAAATAGCATTGGCTTCTGAGTGTACCACCATCCAATTCACCGTTTTCCGTATATTAAAGGCTTAGCATAAACCTTATTTCACAGCACTGTGATATTCTGTCGGGCACATCATCTGGTGATGTCAAACCTAAAGAAATTAAGCTATGATCATAGCATTTACATAAGGCATCAAATTTGCCGTTAGTGATTTTGATTAGTGGCAGCATCTAACTTTTTATTTTCTAGAACAATTTCTTCTAAATGCTAATAGAAGTATGAAGTACTAGTAACTCTTTTTGTTATCTAACACCAATGATTTTTCCGTGAAAAAATTTAATGTGGTATACATTGATTTTTATTAATACCAAACTAGTTAATATACTATGATTTTTTATCTATTATTTTCATTCAAAATATTGCTAAAAGTTGGCAATAATCTATTGTTTGAAACTCAAATATCGATTAATTTTTTAGCCAGCTTAATAATGGTTGTTTATGTAGGGATAAAATCAACCATTGTTTCTGAAAAGCCTTTCAAAACACGAAGATGAAATGGAGACAGAGAAGATCCTTTTTGCTGTCTTTTCCAAAAGGGAAATCTTAATGACGTTTACCAACTCTTCAAAATGTGTAGCTTTTGAGAATAAAACTGACATATATGGCGATATTTACGAATTAAAATCATAGGCGGCTCGTCGTGTAAGCAAGGCAAGCAGTACTTGCCCAATAATTTTTTAATAAATGAATTTCATTCTTAATTGTACGAATATATATCTATACAAATGTACAAATCGTAAATTGTTAGTTTGCGTTGAAACTCCATTCAAGAATCAAATAATAATATGAAAATGTGAATGGAATATAGGACATAATTCATTATGATGTGCTTTAAAAATAATTAAAAGATTGCGCCACAGCAAGCAGATGATTTAAGCCCAGTTTATTTTTCAAAATGCGTTCATTACAACCCTTCTAATTTGCACTACTAGCCGTGCAAAGTTTCAACACCCCGTGCATTCCTCAAAGCCGCGCTAATTGGGAGTGCAAGCAGAGCTCGGTAATATTTTAGGGCCATATTATTTCGAATGAAAATAAATTATTTTTATTTTTGAGATGGAAAAAATCAAAAATATATAATTAGTATTTTCAAATCCGAAAATAAATAATGGAATTATGGCAATAATTGCTGAAATATTTCTCTTGGAAAACTGATTTTATCTGTAACGTAAATTCTCAACAATTCTAAACAAATCTAGCACTTTATTTTCTAAAACAAAGATGAAACAGTTGCTGCATCACAGTAATGACGATTCAGTTTGAGAAACATTGCAGATTCGAGATGCATTGGTGACATCGACTTTCTGAGAGGAGTGTAAACATTTTTTGCTTGGCTGAAGGATCTCTCGGCAAGATTTGAGGTAGGGGAATCCACTTCAAATTGCCATACTCGTCATGTTTTTTCTGACGCTTGCTTTCAAGAATCCTATCGGCAAAAAAGTAACATGTTGGTGCTTCTTCCACATCGGCACTGTTGTTTTCAGAAATCAGAACGTTCAATGCATTTTTTCAGCCACAGTCAACTAAGCTGTTTTCTCATCTTGAACTTTTATAACACCATTCTCGAAGTCAGAGGAGTGTATGATGTCTGCGTTTTTGTCCAGATGAAATTTCATTTCGGAGTATTGGTTGATCAGTGCATCAAAAAGAATACGCACAGCAAACAGAGTGACCTTTTCTTCTCTTGTAATTTCTTCGTTACAGACTCGAAATTTTTCATGTTTTCGAGCAAGTTTTCAATGAGTAGAAGGTCGGAGACAGATGGGGTGAGTGGAGCTAGGTCGGGGTCGGATATGTCCAGAAATTCTTTTATGATTATGTAACGAAGAATCATTGGAAATGTTGAAAACCAGCGCGTCTTGTTGTGCATTACAGGTGAAGGGGCGTCTTCTTTCTCAGAGATGCCAACTTTTTAATTGTCGAAAGTTTTCGCATCAGAAGGTGTATTTTGTGGAGAATACATTCCTACTGTTGTAGGTACTGATTCACATCAAGATTCAAACGATGACTTGAGCATCTGACCATCAATTTCCGATTTTATCTGTAAAAGCCTTGTTTGTATTTTCGTTTGCCACAGCAAGAAACGCGACATTTTTCAGGTCCTTCTGATACAAAGCCAGGGTTGCGATGAGGAACTCTTTATGACTGGCAGCTGTCAAATCTTTCAAAGGGGGCGAAAATGCGAAAAGAGGTCTTTGCAAATCACCACTTGAATCCGCAAAACATGCGAGAAATGACAAGAAATGCGTGGACCCATCGGAAATGATTCCAAATCTTGGTGGTAGCTTCGTAGAAATTTTCATCTCGACCTTCTCGACCAGTTTCTCGATATATTTCATGAGAGTTTTTGTTGAAATTGGCTCCAGATTAGTGTTTCAATGGGTAATTGGCTTCTCCGGGAATGTAAACTCGTGGTTCTCCATGACCACCCCTTCAATCCAACTGAAGATATTCTGTGCAGTTTTGCTCACGGCTCCCAATATTGTGTTCAGTGCAATGATCTCATTTTGATAGTTGGGATGATCTTTTATGATATGGCAGAGTTGGAAATGGGCCAATTTTTTGAGCCCAAGCCCGGCCCAGCCTAATGCAGCTTAGGCCCAAGCCCAGCCAGCCCTATTTCAAAATACCAGTTATTCGGCCCAAGTCCGGCCCGGTACAAATTTTTTTAAACCAGTGATAGTGTCTTTTGCTTCATAGAGGCCCATAAGCACTACACTATGAATTTGATTAGACAATTTTCATAATGTAGTGATCAATATGTGCATAGGTACATATCCGCTTTAGTCCGTCAACAATGCTAATTCAATTATGTTCAAATTCAAATTTTATTGTTAACAGTAAGCGTGTTATACAGGGATGTAAGTCTGGAGCAGACGTTAGCCCTTTCTGTAAATGATTACATTTGTTTACCAAATAACATTGAAAGTGCATTTTCAAAAATGTCACCAATGAAGACAAAAGTTTCCTAAATTGATTTAAATTTGTGCATAGATTAAACTAATATTGCTCAGAGATTTTTTAACTTTTTTTGGTTTTTTCTTAAAATTGTTAAACACTTTCATCTCACAAATGCATAAAATCTCAAGTCTGCTTATATTTTAACCCTTTGCTTAGACTTTTATGTTGCCATTTATAGTATTGTAATCTAAAAGAAGATAATGGCGATTGTTGGCATAATTAACAACGATTTGTCAATATGTTCAATCTCCACGTATTTTATGATTAACTGCTCATGGCAAAATTTAACTGCCAATTTTGTGAAGAAATCGATTATTGCAATTAGCCATTTGCATAAAACAAACCTTAAGAAAAGGGAACCACAAGAAAAGCACATACATTCTGCTACTCTTTTATCCAAGGTAATTCTATATGAAGATGAAATTTGTGTATATTTGAATTTGTATATGTATTTTTACACGTTCTACAAAACTACTGGAGTGTCATTAAAATTTTTGACAAGTTTTTCACAAATTACATTTAAAATATTGTCAATTTCTTTTGCTACAACAATTTCTTGTAATGCTTTTAAGAAAAAAAAGTTTGCTATTTAGTCACTAAATAATAACACTATTTTTTGAAGCAAACCCCTCTTAAAATATTGCAACGCCCTGCTGAGTAATATGCTCTACCGTCAAGGTATCATATATGTCACGTTTCATAAGTTCTTCCTATCGCCAGCAGTAATTTAGTAATATAAGTATTGCCTATAGCAGATGTTAGAAGCATTTCAACAGTCAACAATGCAGGGCTGATTATATTTAAAGAGAATGTTTTTTGTCATGTGGAAAGTTTAAGTTTTCAAAAGAATTTTTTCTTGTATTTCAATACCAACAAAAACATTAGGCCCAAGCCCGGCCCGGCCCAGCCCAAATTGCTATGTCGAAAATCCGGCCCAAGCTCAGTCCGACCCAACCTTAGGCCCAACCCAATTCCCTTGTTCTTTGCCTGTTTCCGAGTAACACCACAAATGCAACGATATTTGTCATCAGATTGGTATTTGAAGTAATGTTTGACTGCCTGTTGGCTCATGGACCTACTCATGGTTAACACGCATAAAATTGTTAATGATACGCAGCATAAAACGTGTCTGAAATCTGATTGGCTGAGACTGGATTGTAAAATAGTGAGTTGAAACCCAAGTGGAAACCTTGCCCAATAATTGATTTCTTAGAAATAAATTATGGCATATTTTAGTCCATCAAAAATAAATAATTGTTATATTAAGTGGAAGAAAATCCATAATTTCCCTATAATTATGGCAATTATTTTCCCCTAAATAAATATTTATGGAGCCCTGAGTGCAAGTAGGGTAAAAGCCAATCACCGCAATCGTTAAATACTTCTTTATTATTCTGCAGTAAGTTTTGCAATGAAATTATATTTCCAATGCATGCAAGCATATTAGTTAGCACATGAATCTGCCTGTGTATGATCATGTTGATGATATTAATATAAAGAAGGGCAAGAATGCACGGCTTAATGAACACAATCCAACATGATTAATGGTCAACGCGATTAATCGGAAGTATTAATCTATCTTGATAGTCAAGTAGATTAGATTAATCGTAAACAGCCTTCTCGATTAATCTAGATTATTCCAATTAAGTTGATGCTTATGCATTCAGTTACGTGTTGTCATTTTCGGTTGGATCTTATCTATGGCCACTATTCTTGTGCCATATGTTTTACAAAAGAAAACCTTAACACCGGACATAGAAGAAGAGCGTGATGATTAGGTATCTAACACACTTAGGAAGGGCTGGATGTCGCCTAATTCTATATATAAGAATTCCCGCTTTTTAACTTCTAATCAGGTTGAGAGACTGTTCAGCAAAGCTGGTTATGCTCTATCTCAAGCCCGTAGCCAGGAATTTTTCGAGGGGGAGCATTATTGTGAAAGACGCCAAATTATTTACATTTAGATAATTTTGAAAAACTTTCCTCCATTATTATACAAGTCTCTATAACTTCCTTTATATTCAATTAACTATAAAAAAATATTTAAAAAAGTAAATATGAAAAAAAAATTAAAAAAGGCAGCATTGCTTTTAAATTTTTATTACAATAAGAAGTGTTGAAATTTTTCTTATAATAAAAAGTGCTGAGAAAATTCGTCTTGGATGAATTTTGATAAAAAGTTGAGTGATTTTCTTTTTATCCAATGATCCGACCATATCACTATGTACATGCATAAGGGTAAGAGCGCCCAATCTATCGTCACTCATATTTGCTCTCATGTAATTTGATAGACGGCGAAGTGCAGATGCACAGTACTCACATTCACACGATGTCACAGGAAGAGTGCACCCGATGCGTAAGAGTGTGTGTACATTCGGAAGAGCCTGCTTATCGCATTTCAATATTGAAGCTTGCAGTGTTCTCGGTTTCGGAACTTCCATCTTGTTACAAAGGTACTTCAAGCGGATAATTTCTTCATTTAGCAATCCTGGTAGAGGAAGATCATTCTTGTACAATTCAGTGACAACTTTCAGGCCTGCAATTATGTCGTCGACCAAAGCTTTAGACACATTTTCGCATACAAGATGCAAAAGTTTTATGGCCTGACATGAGTGCTGCCCAAACATTAGCTCCAGGTCTGTGATAAAATAATTCAAATAAGGAATTACAATGGTGCGTTTGCAGAACTCATTTGGTATTTCTGCAGGAGTATTCTGACGGTATGTTTGACGATGTACTACTCTCAATGTTGTAACATCAACGCCCAAATTTTCTGCCAATCTAGCAGTTTCCTCAAAGAGCGAATCTGATAGTTGCTCGAGCTGGGCATCACGTCTACCCTTTAATTCTGATATAATTCCTGAATCTGATTACCAAAATCGTTTATTACCCCTCAACTTAGAGATGCAAATATTTCTTTAACCCAACAAGCACATGTGGAGTAAAATGACTTCAGGAAATAATCTCAAATAACAATAATAGTTGATATCTTCTATTTTGAATATCTTCCAATTGATATATTGTATTTTGAATATTTTTAATCAGAAGTAGATTAATCGACGATTAATCGCAATTATTAATGGCCTGGGAACAGCGATTACGATTAATTTATCGCCAAAATTTTTTTTCATACAATTAATCGCGATTAAAATCTAACGATCCCTGGAACACGCGAAGGTTACGGTTAGTAAACCTACTTGAAATGGTAAGCCTTTTTGCACGGGCTGTAATAAACTGGGCCTTAATGCTGTGCTTACGCTCGCTCAAAAGATTAAATTATGGGTATCCGTTTTCTTCAATTCATTGCGCGAAGATTTAGCTGGTACAATGTTTTATTGCTTCTACATATTTTTAAATAAGAACATGGCAGCCATTTGTTTTTCTTTGTAATTAATCTCAAGTTTGCTATCATTGACATGGCTTCAATTGTAAATCGACAAACTTCGTAATCGATATCTTGAAATGCATGATATATCGACTGTCTTGCCGGAAAGTTGTAAATATTTCATTTAATACAAACTATTTGATTTTCGGCAGCGTCTGCAGAACGATAAATTTCTGTTTAAAGAAAACTTAAACAAATTCAAGAACAACAAATTATACGAGAGAAAAAACTACAGAAATTATTACATTTTTTTGAAATTGTTTTATTAAATGAATGAACTGCTGGACTAATCATATTTTATAATAATAATAATAATAATATTACAAATATCTTTCTGCAAAAAATCGCCTCGCGGATTTCACATATAAATATATTTTTCAAGGTTTATTATTTATAATCATTTGGTTACCTTAATATTTGCTTACATAGCTTTTGCATGCACGAGCCACCACTGATTACAATACAAAAATGAATTTATTGTTCTTACTGAATTATAACACTAAATTTCACAAATCAAAAAAATGTTCACAGTAGTATGTAAAGGCCAATATAATATATAGGGTTGTCAGATAAGTTTTTTCCCATACAAAATCCTTTATATCTTTTGAAATATAGGACCATTCACACTGAAATTTGAAATAGCAACAGACTAAACATAGATGCAGATTTTGTTATAGCAGCTTTTTGAATGCTTTTAATTCTAAATATCTATGCAGTTTTGAATTTTTTTTAATGAAATAGCAATTACTCGCAGATAGAGCATTTGAAATCAAGATGGAGCTTGAACGTAATGACATCCGAAAACTGATTTTCTACTGTTGGAAGCGAGGTTTGAGCTCCAGAGATGCTGCAAAAGAAATGTGTTCAGCCTTAGGTGACAATATTGTCTCGGAAAGAACATGTCGAACATG
>CABFPE010000357.1:475351-500798 GCA_900660155.1 Hofstenia miamia
CAATTACATTCTGTGAGAAATGAATGCCGTCTTTTGAAAAGAAATGACTGTTAACGACTTTAAGACCTAAACAAAACTGTGAAATTAATCTAATTAATGAAAATTTGAATTTTTCTGATAAGTTAGAAATAATCTTATTGACTTTTACTACGTCTTGAAGCCTTGAAGCAGGCTGTTGCAAAATGGTGGGATTTCACTAAGAAATCTCTTAGTAGGACTAAAAATATGGTTGATTATTTTAATAAGACCAGTAAACTTAGCTTCGAAGTTGGTTGGGTTCTTGAGAATGTCATTTCTGCCAATTTATATGAAGATCATTTTAATTTTTGTTTGCGGGTAGAGTTCCAATGTCTGTTGAAGCTCATATATGCAGGCGCCGGGATACGAGTGCACGGAGACCTCTTTGTTTCTGATTATGTTTTTGGATCGTAATTTCCTAAACATGGAGCTACCTAAAATGAAAAAATTCGTACCTGGTTTGATCTTGCGAGGTTTTCTTGGAGAGCGAGTAATAGGTTTATTTCTTGATGCTGTTGAATTCAACAAAGAGTATGTAACTTCTTGTTCGTGCGTGTTAGGTGTATGGGACGTATGCCTGTGATCCTTTAGAAGTGAATACTACACATACAAATATTTCTGAGGACTTTCATTTTAATGCCCAAAATACACGCTGATTTCTTACAGCTTGTAATCCATATAGGATTGGC
This sequence comes from Hofstenia miamia, assembly GCA_900660155.1. Classification (NCBI taxonomy): domain Eukaryota; kingdom Metazoa; phylum Xenacoelomorpha; order Acoela; family Hofsteniidae; genus Hofstenia; species Hofstenia miamia. The sequence goes on from CABFPE010000357.1 coordinate 476,059, forward strand.
AGTTCCTTTCCAGAAGATGTGCCTCCATCTCCATTGTTTTTTATCATTCCCGTCACGGTAGCATCTACTGAAAGATACTTCAGTAAACTAGGATTGATCAAGAACTACTTGGGAACTTCAATCACTAATGTCTGAATAACTATCAGTTTTATCTATTAAGCGATAAGTTGTTTGCCAACTGGATTTTGACAACATTATCGTTAAACTTGCCAGTGCTAAAGCAAGAAGTAAAAAACTTAGTAAATAGAATGCTTTGTGTAAATCTATGAAAATGTGTAATTTTTGTTAAATATCTACAGCAGTATGCCCATCATAGATGTAACTAAGGAAATATATAGTAAAATTGTGATTTAATTTGTTAGGCTATACAATGCTTTGTATTATTTTATTCATAAAACATTTAAGCAACAATATTTTCTAACATTCATTAGGTCTATTTTAAGGCGCAGCGTAAAATGCTGAAGTTACCTTACTAATTGTCCCAGTGGTTTGTAAAAGCATTTACAGTTTTTGATTTAATGAATAAAGTGTTTTTTATTAGTGATTGCTCATTGAAATATATTTTGTAAATTTATACAAGTTTTTGTAGTTGTAAGTGCCTACAGCTGCCACTAAAATCTCGACTCAACCAGATAAACTCATAAACTTATAAAATGAAATTTTAACTAGACAACTATTTAAAGAAATTTAATAGTATTTGAAAGTTGAATTTAATAGTTATGAAATATTAATATCTGATAGATTTACCATCATTTTGCAACACCTTCTTGACTCTAGTTAACACGCTTTTTACGAGTTTTCACAGAGTTCTTTCGTTACTTCTTGACACCGTACTCGTTTAACTGCAGCAATAATTTCATTGTAATTACTTGGATTGTGGACAGTAACTTTGTCTTTTAAAATATTCCATAAATTTTCCATGGGGTGGGGATCCGGGTTGTTTGCCAACCATGAAGCCAGAACCTCAATCCCATTTGTTGACAACCAACTCTTTACCATCTTGGCTTGATGGCATGGAGCTCCATCGTGCATAAAATCATTGTTCCTCTTACCGCTTTTTATTTAGTAATTTCAAATAATTACTGGATTTCATAGTTTCATTAGAAGGTAGAAACCGTAAACTTGTCTATACGTCTAATCATGTTCAGGTATTTATTTTCCTTTCTACTTTTGCGTAATTCTATGTTGCTCTTCTTTATCAACTGTAGTTCAATAGCTGAGTCAAAAGACGTTTGGCGGCAGCTGTATATTTATGATCTGAATACAATACTTGTAATGTTATAAGAAAATTAGGTATAGGAATGCTTATTGCGATTGAAATAGAGAAGAGCCCACTCATGAATTTCACAGGGAGCAACACAGCGCTTTGTTAAGCCACTGCTAAAAAAGGATATGATTGCATTCTAAGAAACGAATTGGAAATTCTTGATTTGGGTTAAAAACCATTGCCACTTACAATTTTTACATTTGTAAAAATCTTTGGAATTTGACGGTAGTTCTTACATCCAATCAAAACTGAAAGACAGCAAATGAAAGAAGGGATTATATTATATTATTTCAAAATGGAAGATATTTTTCAAAGTTACAAGAATGGAGTATTGGGGCATACTATAATTTTAGATTTTTTTAACGTACATGTCTTAGCACTGTAAAGAATATCAATGGTGGTTTCAAATTATAGTGAATTACATTTTATATTTTTCACATATTTTTCAATATATATGATCTTGAATTTAATGTAATCTCAATTTATATTGCAGTAATCATACAATTATATTTTTGGTGAGGGCCAATGCGGTGCACTGCCTGGGCCTAAATTGGCTTTAACCCACTTTGCCATCTATTGCAGATTGGCTTATGCAAGGATCATACCAATGACGTGATTTACTCATTTCTCAGACATTCTATTATATTTATGAAAATATTAAACCTACGTAATTACAGTTTGTATTGAGCCCTGAATTTATCAAGACAATTAAGAATTTCTACACAAAAGGGTATTCTGAAGAGTATGTTTACTTTTTTCTTAGTATAGAAGTGCTTTCAAGGAGTTTCTTAGTATAGAAGTGCTTTCAAGGAGTTTCTTAGTATAGAAGTGCTTTCAAGGAGTTTATTAGTATAGAAGTGCTTTCAAGGAGTTTCTTAGTATAGAGGTGCTTTCAAGGAGTTTCTTAGCATTGAAGTGCTTTCAAGGAGTTTCTTAGTATAGAAGTGCTTTCAAGGAGTTTCTTAGTATAGAGGTGCTTTCATGGTTGTTCTAAATACTTTCAATTACATTAACACAAGATAAAAGGAAAATCTACTAAAAACTCCGTATAGAGATCTGAGATGGAAGTGGGGACTTTGTGTCCTGCCCCATATTCATCTGCTACATATTGCCCCATTCTTTATTTTCTACCTTCCCAAATTGTCCTACTAAAAAAACTATTCACTATATGCTTTTGCTTTTTTGTTCTACAACAATTGACATAGCTGACTGCTGTCGAATATTTTCATTCCTTTAGTGCTTAGAAAATCCAGAGAATCGTTTTTCAAATGTGATCTACTATTTCTGCCAATAGGAATCTAATAATAAACATGAGGCCAATAATTGTCAAAACAATATTAAAATTAAATTAAAATTTAACTTTATAAAGCTTTTTACGAAGCCAATATTTCCCCTGTAATTGCAAAGCCTATTAACGACAAACCAGATCGAAGAGATCTTATTGACGCTATTGCGTTGCATCAAATTTCACCATCAAATGCTAAAAGGGCATGATAGCAAATTTTTTGAAGATGTGACTAAATTTCCAAGTAAATCCAAATTTTATCAATCAGTAAACTTTGATGTAAGAACATTACTTTTTACAATCTCTAAAATGGGCAATTTATCTATTTTTTGCAACTCAAGCCAGCCTTTTTGCTCCATGGGTATAAACTTTAAAAAAAAATTGCCTCAAACTCACTCCGCCACGCCCGACCTTACCCCATGGTTGACTGCACATTGGTAAGAAAGCCATTTACCTCTAAATGTTGTTTACGTTTTACATAAATATACCAAGATCTATTGCTAAAAAAATCGTTTGCCTGTATGGGTATTTGTATGGAAAAGGAATATAATGACAACAACATAAATATGTATGAATTTTTGTTTGACAAAATAGGATTTTACATGCAGCAGGGGAGATATTGACAAAATCGTTCCCTGTTTCTCCAAATAAACACTATGATAAATACGGGACAAATAATTGGGAAGAAAACTATTACAAATGTAACCACAACCCCTCCTGCACAGATAGCCCCTAATACTACTGCTATGAGAACAATTAAGCGAATTGCAATTCGGAAAAATGGGTATTCTGGAAAAAGAAGTTGCCTGCAACCCACAATAGAGTATGTACTATAATGACTTCCCAATCCCTTCAAATCAAAGAATCGTCCACCACAGGCATAACAAAAGTCCGTATTGCACATTTTGCACTGCATTGAATTGCACCCGTAGTTTTTTTGTATGTACACTTTACATTGAGGACAGCGTTGTGCGTTAAGTTCACCAGCTCGATATTTCTTTGACCAATCTTTTAATAACCTATTTCCTTTAGAAAACTGTCTACAACTGTAGTTTTCATGCCAAGGAGAGTTACATTTGAAGCAAAATTTGATACCGCAGAAAGAACATGTGAGGCAAGATTCCCTGCGCTTCAATCGTTTTTTCTCTAGCAATTTTGGGTCGATGTAACAAACTGCCGAACAGTTTATGCATTGTCGTTGATCTGGTGGTAGCTGGGAATTCTCCAACCTCAACATATATGCTTTCAAGTGCTTATTTTCTTTGCCCATATTCCGAATAATGTAGTTAAGCTGTAAGAATTTATCACAATCTTTATTGGGACATTTTATTGCTAGTTTTCCTAGTACAATTTCTTCCAATATAAACAACATTATGCATGTTCTACATATACAGAGCGAGCAACATGGAAGAATGTGACATTTCTGCCTCTCAAAACAGATAGCGCATTCATCTTCAAACTCAAAAACGTCTTCATCTTCGTCAAAGGACCCCACATCATCATCATCATCTGAACTGTCACTATCAGGGTTTACTGCAATGTAAACGTCGTTAGCTGTTGCATGTATTGTATTTAGCATTTGACAAGAAAATCACTTAATTACATAAGCCCAATGATGTGCTTGCTAAAGCAGTAAAAGTTTGACTTGTTAAACCTGGCAAGTGAGAATCTTTCCTTCTAGAAACCCAATTCGCGAAATCAAAAGGTAATTGTAGTTATCACTATCTTCTGAAATCCCTCTTGATATTCGTTGGAGGTGAATTGCAGATTTTGAATTAACTATACTCCACCATACGTAGATTACCTTAATAAATTCCGCAGTAGTTGAGCCCTCTGACGATTCATTAAAATATTGTACTAAGGCTGTAGCATTTCCTATATCAAAAATAGCCAAGGCCAACTTAACACTGAGCTTGTTCTGACTAGGATTAACTGCTGTTTCACTCAACAAAGAAGCTTTTCTTAAGTAACACTTTAGACTGCTATCACGATGAAATAATCTGGGTAGAAAAGCCCAATTAGCTTTTGCCTTTTCCAAACAATTTATTGAAAAAACATCAACATTATAAGAAAAAGAAGGCAAAGTAAATGTTCCATAACGATACCAGTTATTTCTAATTGTTTTAATCAGGTGAACAACATCATATAAAAGATAAATCTTTACACCATTGAACTTAATAAAGAGATCATCATCTTGACAAAATCGTGCAATTAATTTTCTATAAACCGAAATATTTAAACGACAATTGAAAAAGACCAAGGCTACTACATTTAAGCACGTATTTGAAAGTCTTTGCAACAAAGAAATAATGGTTTCTTCAATTATATCCGAGGTAGATTTAACAAGAGGAAGTGTGTGCAAAATAAATGATTTAGAAATTTCCGTAAAGTTTACCATAAAACAGTAAATACTTTCGATATGGGATCAATTCATCCTCAATTCCAACAAATTCAGAACCAGTGTACCTTGCATCACGATCTAAGAACATTTCATCAAATGTAATTGAACACAAATTCCTTTGCGAAAGATCTTTGTCAATAGAATCAGTAATTTTTTTAATAAAACTATCAACATTAATCTCCCCACTTGTAAATGTCCGTAAATATCGAGTAGAAGGCAAATCTCTTCAAACGCTTGCAGTTCGTCTGTTTGTAGAGCTCGTTCTTTAGGCTGTGGTCGTGGAATCGTAATAGAACTCTATAGAAAATAGTGAGAACAAAAAATTATGAGAATGCATAGAAATAATAGAGTGCAATGATAAATTGTTTAACTTACTGGGAAAATAAGGACAACTTTGACTTAATAAAACTTAAATTGCAGAATAAGTACATCTTAATATTTGTTCATTGATTAATTTAAACTTAGAATAAATTTCATACGAAAAAGTTTTAAGAATTTCTAAATCAGATTTTGTAAATAGATCTAGTAATTATACTTATATGATAATCAATTTAACTTAATTAAGTGAAATAAAACATACCTGCTGGCTTTTGGGATAGTCAAAAATTGTAGGAACGCACTTCTTGTCTTTTCTCAGACGCTTTTGACCTGAAGGTGTTACAACTAAGAATTGTGAATCAAAATGTTTATCACAAATCGTGGTGTATTGCGATATTTTGAAGTTTTTTCGAGCAATAGATTTTAACCACATTGACCGTAGTTGTTGATCTTTTGGAAATTTGAATTGCGAATGCACAGTTTTGTTGTCATACCCAGAATGACAATTTGGAACGCAACAACGCTTTACCATCATAAATTCACATTAAATGAAATTACTAATGAATGTGATACACGACGCGGGTAACATAAGTGTATCAACCAATCAGATGAATGCATATGCGTATGTAATCAACGGGATGTTTATTTGCACAGTGACGATTTCTCGAGACCAACAAATTAATGCCTCCTTTTATTCTCGCTTTGCTGCAAACATCCGGGCCGTCATTTAGTAGGCTATGCCTTAATATAACTACATGTCTCACCTAACCGTATGCAGCCATTATTAAGGCTAAGAAACTGTTTCTTGTTGGCCATAAGCATTAGTAAACTAACGCCCATATTCCACAGCTTTTGTTTAGCATTGATGAGCCCCCTCTGCAATAGCAGGCTCGTAAATGCTTTCAACCAGGGCTGCTTGTTGTGCAAATGACACATTATGAACTTGGCTGGTATACTGTTTAAGCCGCTAAAATAGTCTAAAATTATGCACGCTCCCACGTTTCTTATATAAATGTAACCGCATGAACGGCTTATTGCAAAATAACGCATAATAATGATGTTGATTTGGCGGGTAAATAAATGTTTGTAATGTTGAACATCTAGTCAATCAGTTGTTAATTGTAATTCGTAATCATTCACTTGTTATAATTCCTTCCCATTTAAATACTCGAGTGTGGAAATAGATTCAAATTTCACACACAATTCAGGTTAAATTTAACGTGTAGCGGAATTCTTGTTAATTGCATATTAAATTTGATGCGATAGTTATTTAAATAGGGCTATTGACCATTTATTTATCTTTTAACTGGCTACGCCAGTTCATCGAAAGTAACACCAAAGACGCATTTACAGTATTGTACAGTGTAAATCAAGTACTAATCAAGCGTATTGCATTTGGCGGCGGATGCAATTGCAGCTTACCTAACTAATGAATTAGCTAGTCAAATTTAATTAATAGTATAGCTGTAATTGAAAACCAGCCAACTTTAAGGACTGTGTGGCGCATTTTTTATATTGATTAAAGTCGCATTATCGATTAAAAGTGTTTTGTATGGAGCATTTTTCCAAAATGTCAAAAGAGTCAAGTGACGTGGTTTGGTGTTTAACTGCTACCTGGACTTGGTACCGGTCCCGAACTTTTATTATTGGTCCCGGTATCTGGTCCCGCAAAGCTCTAGTGTGTAAGCCAACGGCTGCAGTTCATGAGAATTCAGCAATGTTAAGTTTTGTCCATAATGGAAGTTTAATTATTTGGTTGACAATCTTACCAAAAAAGTGTTTGTGTTGCTGATAGCTCGTAATACACTGTGAGATATCTTAACAAATAGAAATTCAAATTATTGATTGTTTTGTGTGGTATTTATGTAAGCAAAATAGTTCATTTATATTGTTGTTAGAAATTCGTTTTTTTAGTTATCACCGAAAGTAGTCGCTCAAAAAACCTATCAGCAACTCAACCAAGCTCGTAGTAATCGCAATCGCCCAGGAGCACGACCAGCAATTAATACCCCAGGTCAAGAGAGTTATATCAGAAGGAGAGATCAATCTGACAGCAAGTATGATTTTTAAAATTAATTTCAAATAGAGACCAGCGTACCTGCAACTCTGTCTTAATTACTACCTTAACCTTTTTTGAAATTTTGTTAAGTTGGGCATATATTAATTATATAGTTATATGTATATTTATATACAGGGGTGAGCATAAGTAATAGCATGATTGTAACAAAGTATTTTATTATAAAGATAACTATTTAAGCAAACAAAGCAACAGAAATGGAAACTTGCATAGTTTAAATTGTTGTAGGTGTTCGAACTGGTGGCCATTGGCATCCAGGCACTTTGTGAATCTCTGGAACATTTAGGCATGCTCGACGAATCAAATCTGGATTGATTTGTTGAAATTCTTCATTATTCGAAGTTTCAAATTGTCCAATTTGTGACATTTTTTCGCATGCACCTTGTTCTTTAAGCAGTCCCATAGGAAGAAGTCAGGCACTGTAAGATAAGGGGATCTGGCTGGCCAATCAATGAAACCCCACGACGCCCAATTCAGCAATTAGGAAATTTTTCAACAAGCCAATCACTGTCCACCATTGCATAATGGGGAGTAGCCCCATCTTGTTCGAGCAAAAATGTACCATGTTTGGCTATTGCTTCGTATGCTAGCAGGAATTCGTAGGTAGCAAGCATCGGTCACTGTCCCAGGAAAATAGAAGGAGCCAATAATTCCGCCGGAGTAAATTTTAGCCCAGATGCATCACCTGGAGATGAGACAGCTTTTGTAGCAATAAGATGCGGATTTTTCATAGTAAACACTGTTGTGCCTATTGACATGGCCATTTAATTTGAAAGTTGCTTCCTCGCCCCAGATAATATGGTAATATGGGCGGTAAGGTTTGGATCGTTTTAAATGTCGTTCATCATTTCCTCACAAAATTTCTGTCGTCTATCGTAATCGTCTTTGTTCAGATCATGAACTAGGCGAGGATGGTAAAGTTTAAAACCACTTTCTTTCATTAAACGACATAAGCTTCGCCGGTCGATAGGCAATTCTAACGTGGCACGTTTTGCTGATGAAGATGGATATTGTTGAAAATGTTGTTGAGCAATGGCTTTAGCATCAGCAGTGGTCACTGTCACTTTTCTACCACGGAGATATAGATCTAATACAGAGCCTGTGCCTCCCATTTATGGAAAAGATTTTTAATTGTTCTACAATCAGGTGCAGCAGCACTTTTCCTCCACTCTTTTACCTAAAGCATTTGTACGAAAATATTGGTCTGGAGCAAGTATTTCTGTTTAATGAGCCAAATTCTTTGCTGTGTCGAAAATCTATTATAACTCATGACTAAAATGAAAAGAATTAAATTTATATGTTGATATAGAAACTTAATAACTTATGCATACATACTATTATATGATTGGTCTGAATTTATGTACGACTAGAAAAGTTTCACACGTTTACAATCATGATTTCACATGTGCTCCTCCCCCTGTATTCTTAAGGATATGATTATATAATTGTATTTTACTTTAGGATTTTTGTCGTATTGTATATGTTACCTTATATTTATTGTACTATCCTTTATTTATATTATAATTATAATATAGTGCAAAGTAATTAATTTAAATTATTTCTTTAATAATTAATTTGGCTTTGAAAATTTAACCCTTTAATAGATAGATACATTATATGTTTATAGAACTAACTTACTTTTCTGGATACATAAGGCCAAACCTGTTATGATGTGATTTTATACATTTAAATATAATCATATTATCGATTTCCAATTATATAATTATATATACGTATATTTTGTAAGCTATAGAATTGCCTACTTGGTTGATTACTGATCTTTGGATTTTTACTAAAAAAAATTGTACATTTTCCTATAATCTTTTATTTTTAAATGTTTTAGGATTGACCAAAAAATGACGGAACTTTCTGAAATCTGCTATTCCATCAATTATAAAAATACGATTCAAGTTTTCGAGCACAGTATGTGTCCACGGGAATATTTTCACACTCGGTTGGAGGCTGATTTTATGACGTATTTCTTCTCTTGAGTATTTCATTTTAATTCTCATTCGTTTAGCGCAATTTCAAGAAAGTTAATTAAACAGAAGTGTATCATTCGGCCGTCTGACCTGCTCAATCAAATTAAAGCAATTATGCATGTTCTGCAAAGTTTGGAAAGCTTTGGTAAGATTTCTTGTTTGCACCTTGGTAACTGAATTTTACATAAGCATAACGCTAAAATGTCCACATGTCAAGATAAATACATCATTTATGTTTTCATATGTATGCATCATATAAATATGAATTATTTATTTATATATATAATTTTTTACAAAATTTATATATATATATATATATATATATATATATATATATATATGTATCAGATAATTATATAAATATAATAAATATAGATATTTCATCGGATTTAATGTTCTACCCTTGAGAAACTACGTGTGCTTTTACGTTCTTCAAGAAACCTAAAGACAACCCCTCGTTAAAGAAAACTGTAGTAATACCCCAACAGCCAAAGCAGAACGTTCTTTCTCGGGTGTTGGATATATATCTGAGAATAATGAAGAATCGACCCGAAATCAATTGAATTACAATATATTTGTGTCTTACATTTTTGAAAATATACGTTAATTATAAAAATATTTTTTAAAATAATATTTTCAACAATTGAAAATAATGAGGAATTTCATATATTTATGGACTATTTTTAAAAAATCATGTATACGATTCTTATCAATAAAATAAAATTTATTTATATGAATTTCATACTAATATAAGTATTTATTTTATTTATAGGCACATCTTTGCTTATAGACATAGTTTAAATGGAAGACTCGGTTAATACTAGTATATTGGTTTCTATTAGTGTATCCTGATTTAAATTTTTTGAAGAAACAAGCTCACAATTTTTTGGAAAATTTCATTTTCGTACTTAATGAAAACTCCTCCGATTTTTTAATTGGAGACAACCTTGAAATGTTGAACTGGAGCAGTTATATATTTATAGATGGAATCAATTGACTTTCTGGTTTTTTAACAAAGTTTTCACTATACTGTGAATCTCAATGTTCTTTTTCAATTTATTAATACTTTGTTCATGTAAACAAGGTTTTGAGGTGATGAATGAAAATCTTAAGATCAGTTTCATCTGAACTTTTGTTCCACTAAACTATTAAATCATTGACTTTTACCCTTTAGTTTTACTTGATGTTTCTCGATTGTTTAACAGCGTCCTTTTGCAACAAACCCAAAGTATTGATTCCAACGGACAGCAAACAATTGCTTATTTCTATTGCCAGTGGTAATATTTTTTGCAATTCTTATAAGTTTGCACGTAATTATATGCTTAAGACGATGAATGTTTTTTATAGTTAATTTTTAATATTTTAAAATATCAATTTTTATTTTTATAAATAGGTTTGTTATATGTAATTTATATATATATATATATGTATATATATAAGTATATATATGTATATATATATGTATATATATATATATATATATATATATATATATATATATATATATATACTTATATTGGAGCTGTGTAGAAAAAGCAAGCATACATATTAGAGCTTTGTATATTTAAAAAATTTTATGTTTAGAATATGGCGCTGTGTAGAAGAACTTCACAAAATATTTTTTTATATTTTAATGGTGTGGAAATGTTCTGTAGCAAATTTTATAATTTTTATTAAAAGATTGCTTAATTTTACCTAGCAATGCCCATAGCGACCATCAAAAGTTGCTTATTAAAACCATTAATAGAAATTTTTCTAAAGGAAAGAAGTCACATGGAACTGATTCGCTGTCACTAAAATCTGTCTAAATAACTTTTTTGCATGCCTTTTGTTTGATTCTATTTGAATTTGACGGGGTTTTTATCTAAAAATTTTATTGTAATCAATTAATGTTGAGCAACCTAAAAATATACAGCTATTCTTAAGGCTCGTGAGAGCACTTATGTGTCCTGTGTCTCAGCAGAACTATAAATCGGCTGGGCCCAGCCCATGGTGTACGCCGGGTCTTGTCTTTTCCAGGAATCGTAACCCAGGATTAAATGTTTTAATATAGTAGACATCGGCGTCATTATAGAATGCTGAAATTTGCAATTTATGTCCCAATCACACCGTAGATGTAACTTTGTTTTCCAAGTTAATGATTTTTGGCTGATTGCATTATTCAATCAAGCAATTTCAATTTTCAACTTTTTAATATTTCCGTGTATTTTCACAACTTTTATAATTTTTCGATCACTACTTGTATTTTTGAATTGGTTTTATTAGGTTTAGTTTGAGGTCCTGATGATGTAAACATGCTTTATATTTCGTCGCACATAACAATTTTGCGATTTTTTCAAACATAGATAATAAACGTTTTTGTTTTAAAATAGGATCAGCAGTTTCTGAGCTTAATAATTTTTTATGACGAATTTAAAACCTTTTTGTTTGTTTGTCTTTTTTTGCTCTTTGTAATTTGATATTATTTGATCTTCACAAAATGTTTTTACATTACTGATCTTTTCCGTACCTGGTTCTGGTCCCCGACCAGATCCCCAGACTGGGATCAGAATTCCGGACCGAAAATATTACTTCGAATCAAATACGGACGGGGCCTGGACCAAATTTTTTGGGACTAGATACCTCTATGTGCATCATGTGAAGAATTTCCATTCTAATATATTATATATTAAGCATTCTATTGTCTTAAAAATAATAGTTAATATTAATTTCACCAGTTACTTCGATGAGGAAAGCTTCCGCCGCGTATTATAGTTTATGTTTAGTAACATTGTATATTTTCGTTATCAATTACAAAAAATCTAACTTGATATGTGATAGCAAAATTAATGATGCTAACAACAAGAAACCTTCGACAGAGTGTTAGGTTCCGCACACCTATTTATCAATTAATGCGCCTTCAAGAATATACCTTATCCACTCCTTTCGATATTAAAAAATAAAGTTCGCAATTATTTGTTGTGCTTAAGCATTCTAGGGTAATGCAAGATTTCCGCTTAAAACATATACCATATGTGCTGGGCGTCCTGCTCAATGTGACCTGACCAATTTTCTAGATATTGTCAGAATTTTTTAGTGATTTCTGTGGCTTGGACATATAAATTGTACCACTTAAGAGTAAAACTTCTACAGTATAATTCACAATTTCATAGAAATTTATTTATGTCTATTTGTTAATATATAAATATCTATTTTATGATCATATTTTTTGTTAAAATCTGTTGTGATGAGTAACCTGAATATATTAAAATCTACTTTTACCAAATGTTCTTGTTTCAAATTTGCTAGTTAAACTCTAGACCATCAGACCAAGAAGCTTTATTCTAGACAGTTTTCACAAACACAAGTTTGTATAATTTGTGCTACTCACTCAAATTGCTGAAACTTGGCATCTTATACCATTTTGAATTTTGACAATATTTGGTAATTTAGTTGTTCGCGTCGAGTTTTTGACATAAATTATTGTTTGCATTGTCAACGTCATTGGCTAAATAGAAAATGGTATATCATGAGAGTCGTGCAGTGATCTAAGTAGGAAACTAAATCTTATGCAGTATTTTATTTTCAAATTTTATATAAATTTTTATGGAACTGCTGATGGCTTTTTACATTCTTTGCAGTGGTATTTAAACTTGAAAACTGCCTCCATATTTGAAGACTGTAATTGTAATAGCCAAAACCTACTTTATTATAAAGTATCAACTGCGAGAGAAATTGAATTGTTTGAGGTTTATGCATATAAAACATAAACTCTTCACATATTTGAATTTATAAAGTAATGTTGATGCATACATGCAATAACAATCAAATTAAATTATACAGTAAAGAATACAAGTTTAAGACCTTTGTATTGAAAACCTATTGCGTACCTTCCTTGTAGATGCCTCTTCATCAACTTGTTAGTTTTTAATCTCTTATTGTTTTATTGTTGCGTTGTATTGTCTTTTTATTATCGCAATATTAATATTATCCCATTCAGCTCTAAATGTTTGCTTTTTCTCCAGAGAGCTTTCTAGTTGTTCGGGAATTTGGAACACATATATGTTGTTTTATCCCAAGTTTGCTAAACAGAAATACATGCTAATTTTGTCAAAAAATTCTTTTTTTGCAATGTTTCATTTTTATAGGACTAATTGACTTGAAATCATTTCGGCTCGCGCTAGTAGCGCGTTTAGAATTTTTAAAAGGGGGGCTGACACCTTTTTTACAGAAAAAATTGGAATACAAGTTTTTTTGGACAGAAATAAGCTTACACAAAATGTAATCGTCTGTTTTTAGCAACAAATCGATTGATAACATCTTGAATTAATGTGAACTATTTTCAATTTTGAGGAAAAGAGAATATTTTTCTTAAGGGTTCGCAGATGGCCCCAAAAATGGGGCCCGGTCGCCCCCCCCCTCCCTAAGCTCGTCACCGAAAAAATTGGAATACAAGTTTTTTTGGACAGAAATAAGCTTACACAAAATGTAATCGTCTGTTTTTAGCAACAAATCGATTGATAACATCTTGAATTAATGTGAACTATTTTCAATTTTGAGGAAAAGAGAATATTTTTCTTAAGGGTTCGCAGATGGCCCCAAAAATGGGGCCCGGTCGCCCCCCCCTCCCTAAGCTCGTCACTGGCTCGCACTTGATTTCTCGGTAGTGTTAACATTTGTAGCTTGGTAGGACAAATTATTTCTATTTACAAATCTTCTAGCGTGGGGTATTTTCGACTATCAAAGTGAATTGATTAAGTATGATAAATTCTCCCAAGTGTCAAATCTGCATTAAAATTTCATCGTTTTGCCTATGGCACAACCACTTGATTTCAGAAAAGGTTTGACACCAAGAAGCTAGATGATGGATTTAGTTACCAAATTCAAAACGCCAACTCTATTGAATACACGGCTGACGCATAAAAAGAACAATAGTAACTTGTGCTATCTGATTACTCGGGTGGCAAAGCAATTCATGTCAAAATTCGACAAATTGCATAGTGAAGAAATTGTTGTCAGATGCCTTCATTACAATAGCAAAACAGGCTTTATGTTTCTAAACAATATACTACGCCGGACATTCTAAAAAATAATAAACATATTTTCATATAAAGTGGATTTATGATTGTGTGGCAATTTAACAGTAAAACTTCCTTGATGTCGGTTAAATTTTTAAAGGTATTTGTTTGTTCATCATTCGATTTATTCGATCGTCTTTGAGTGGACGCCTTTCCGTTTTTATAAACCTAGTCGAAATATTGTATCAAATTGAAATTCAAAAATTAAGTAATCTTTGATAATATGTGTGTGTTAGACATTTTTATAGACTAAATCATTTTCTTGATACATGAACAATATAAACACTCATCGCTTAGCGTAAAATATTTTCCTAGTTGAAAAGCGACTTTAATATTTCCTGGTTGTTTTCCTTATTACTGTGTATTTTATCGAATAATTTGTTGAGACTTTTGCAATCTTACAAAATTACCTGTAAATTTTTCACCTTAAGGTTTTTTGGGAGGTTAGACGAATAATGAATCTTGAAACGCTGGGACATTTTATTGTTCCGAATGTATGGTCTTGCGTATATCTTATAGATGGGTTCACTCGTATTGTCTACATAATACATATATGCATCACCATTATTTTGAACCGGATTTGAGCTCAAACATTAAGCTTTATGAGCTCAAACTGTGTACAGTAATCAAAATCGACTGTTTCTACTAGGTAGGAATTATCCAGAGAAACTTTGTGTAACGTATTGTCGTTTGTCATTATTTTCTGATTCTTAATTTTTGGCAATTCCGGTCGTCCTGCACATTCATATTTTAAAACCTGCGGCTACTTTGAATTTGAATTAAGATCTTATATAGCGAATATTATTCTTATCATATAGATCTCCATTAAGTTTGTATTTTGATGCATTTAGTTTGTAATTACTTTTTCGTTTTAGGTACTTAGATACATTTCTTTCTACTGTTCTAAATGGAATTGCTGTTTACTCCGAACATTTCTTTTGTTTTCGCACTCGAGATGTTCCAGTTAAGGATGAGATGGGCCCGCATGTCCCTATGGAAGAGTACACCGATATTTCAGAATTAACTGCTTTAGCTGAGCTTATTGGGCCTTTCGGAATCCGCTACATTTGTGATGTTTTCTACACAAAGATTTGTGTTGAAAGTTTCGCGAACCTTAGAGTAAATTTTCCTTTTTTGTATTTTTTTGTATTTTTGTATTCAAAATTTTCTGCATACGTAATGCCGTTAGCGGCATGTTAGTATGAATAAACTTAGTTAATTTGTGCCTTTATAATAAGAATTTTCAATTCCAAATAAAAATAATGTTTTGCATTTAAACAAATTTTAGTGTGGCAGTATTAGAAATTGGCCGCTCTAGCCTGGTTTGTCCTGCCCAAAATTTCAACACTCTTATACTAATTCGAAGCATCGACAAAACCTTTTGCAGGTTGAATATTCAATTCACGGAGAAAATTTGGCAATTAATGGTATAAGAAGAGAAAAAACATTTTCAAAAGATGCTACGTGATATTGCACTTACGGGCTTATTCTTATTTTGTAGAATGCTTTTCAGTAATTTTTTTGTTTTCAAATATTTAAGGAATGCTTGGAAGTTGTAATGCTGGTGATGTGTGCGATTGTTTTGTAATGTAAGAAATGGTTGCACCGAGAGAGTCTTTTGAAACTATGTGGTTTTCGTTTCAACCATAAGCCCACATTTCATTATGTTTTATTTAGCGCCTTGTGAAAGGTAATGCGAACATGCTACAGCAAATATACGCTCTTTACCAGTACCCAGAGAAGATGGTGAAGGAATGCAGAGGTTTAAGTGATCCAGACGCTTTTCTTGGATCTCTTAAGAGCATTGGAGTTGTTTTGTCATTCTCACATTTGCTTCAGAGTGCTCTTAAAACTGTATTTTTTATTTAATTTTATTTTTTATAGTTCATTCTCATTTAAGATTTTTCTTTTCTCGTAAATCCAATTAAACCGTTGTTCAAGTTTACGAGTTAGCCATTCATGTTAATATTACTAGGCATTTAGTGAACATTACTATTCGTATTTAGTTTAATTTTTGTAAATGCTGAAATGCATTGTTTGAATTTTAGGTCTTAAAGAAGAAAGTGCCTTTCTTGATGACTTCAATTGAAAACTTCAAAGATCACGACAATCCAAATAAGCAAACCATGGTATGTTCAGCCCTTCTTTATTATCTACTTACTAGAATTTCTCTATTTACTGGGATCTTGTGGAAGAAAATATGGTGGGGCTGAATTCCCAGACTACACCTTTTTATAAATATATTCACATTGTTTTTAATAATAATGATAGAATCTAATGTAACCACGTAGTACTGAGATAATTAAACTTGTAATCTCACACAATCCTAGTATGGAATACTTTGCGTATCCATAAATATAGTTTATAATCATTATAGAAATCCTAATGTACAGCTATAAGCATAGTATATTTGCAATGCACAATGTTGAAGACTTCTCATGTTAATTATTTCAAATATCTATAATATAATTATGGTTTTCGTTTTAAAAGTTCTTTTCGCAAATTTTTTCGTTCTTTTTTTAGATATTAGCTCTCGGGCTTTTGACATCTGAAACATCGTACGGTTACTGAAAGTGATGATTTTTACTTACTTTTTATATAAAAGAATTTATACATAAAGGGTTTATTTGCAGAAATATTCTATCAAATACAATGATATACTTAAACGACTGGGCATTTTCTACTTAAACAATAGCAGCAACCAATCTTGCGGGAAATATGAGTTGTACAAACTTTCTTCTTTCATCGAACACATTGCTTAGCATCCGATATTCTTTGCACATTTAATTCCTTAGGCTTTTGAATTTATCGTTAGAAAATATTAAATAGTGTAAAGAATTATTCCAGTTGTCCAATATGTTCTGGAATTGGACAGTTCGCCATCTTCGGATAGAATACAATAAGGATATTCCATGTGAAAGGCTTGCCAATGTAACATTGGATAGAACTATTTCAAATCTTCGAAAACCTTGGAATATATGCTTTGAATAATCTCATTTTTAGGACACTGAAGTCACGTCTGTCAGTCACAAATTGATTGATGTATCCTGTTCGTTTATCCTTTTTCCAAATTTTTACTCCTCTTAGGGTCATATCTTCATCCTGAAACTGCGAATGAATGGTTTCTTCCCATCCACTAAGTAGTGGTTTCTCTTGAAGTAGCAATGAACATATAGATTTCATTAGAAATATCTGAAATGGTGATGGAGTCACTCTGAAGGCGTTTTTAGAATTTTTTAAGTAGAAAACATAAATCAACAGTTATGCACAGCAATTGGATATAATCAACATTTGTCAAAAGCTTCATAATTCCTTTTAATTTTACAGAGTCTCTATGACATGCAAAAACAGCTATTGCTCTGCATAAAAACAAAATAGCTTCAATTATTATTAAACAATATTCAGGCTGTTGAATTTCACACCACTTTGATAAGTCGTCTAAGTTCATTGTAATTTGGTGTGCTATTATTTGAAGTTCAGCTCCCTGATGAGATGACTGGAAAAAAGAAGCTATCATACAAAGTTTTTCCAGTAAATGTTGAATTTCATGGATATTCTTTGAAATATCTTTGAATGCTAATGCAGAGGCATGAGTTTAAAAGTGAAAATTCAACACCAAGCACATCTCTGCGTTTGTCTAGCTGTGCTCTTTGAATTTGCCAGTGTTTTTATTTTCACCATCAGTAGACACATCATTGATAAGCTTTAAAATAATGTCGAATTCAAAAGTGGTTGCCTTAGCACCACTATATATTGCATCTAGATGTCCTTCCCAACCTGATTTCAGTACAGAGCCAATATTAATAAATAGTAATTTGTTGGATTTTCGCTTTCATTTGGCGCTGGTACTAATACTATAATATTGCCTACTAACGCTGAAGTAGATGATGCTTGAATTTCCTTACTCTATTGATTGCTCTGTGCTTTCAGATTCATTGTAACTCTTGTTAAATACAGTCTCTGTAATGCTAGATTTACTTATTTCTATATCAACTGAAGCTGAAATAGACTGTTTAGGTTTAAAAAGTATCGTATATCCATTGCTAAAATTTAGCAGAAACACAGCAACAACACAACAATTAATAATCACATTTGTAAGTAGTGAAATGATGTAAATGCAAATTATACTGTCAAGTGTTAAAAAGCGATCAGATCTAACAGTAGGTGGAGCCAACTTCCCTCGCTGTTGTGTTAATGTGCAAGTAACTGAAAAGCATAACAGACATACAAGCACTTGGACTAAAATTATGCTAAGTTATTTTTATCACTACATATTTTGCATTTCTCACCGCACTTTTGTTTACCACTGGACCTTATTTTAAAGAAAGTTAGGTTGTATTTTGTTACAAAATGACCATATTTTTATGATGTGCTATTGGAAATGTTGCATATGGTTAGAATGATGCTGAAAACTCACATTTTAATTCAAAAATTAGTGACTCTTTTATGATAATGACTCAAAGTAAATTTTACAGCCTATTACTAAACTAAATTTGGCTTACCAGTAAGTTATTATTCAATTTTCTAGTAAGTAATCTTTCTGGTAAATTATATGTGTGAACTCTTTTTCTCATTAATAATAGGTTAAGATTTTTCCTTTAAGTTTTTTCGACTTTCTCCCAACAGGCAATTCACTTAAAAAATCGGATTTTTCATTTAAATCGGATTTTTTATCTAAATTTAAGTTTTACCCAGACAAT
This sequence comes from Hofstenia miamia, assembly GCA_900660155.1. Classification (NCBI taxonomy): domain Eukaryota; kingdom Metazoa; phylum Xenacoelomorpha; order Acoela; family Hofsteniidae; genus Hofstenia; species Hofstenia miamia. The sequence continues at coordinate 495,146 of CABFPE010000357.1, forward strand.
CTACTATTTTTGAAATTCAATAATTTAATCAATTTTAAATAAACTGAAGATAAAAAATGTGCAAAACAATATTTCAGAGCTTTTCAATTTATTCCAATATCAGGGCAATCACTTCAAAACAATTAGAATACACTACTTGTATCTCTTTTAGTGTACTTGATTTAAATTAATAATTTAACTAACAATGTGCTTTGAATTAAATCGAGTGATTTAAATTGATCAACACTGAATCTGGCTATTATTATGTATTTATACCTAATACAAGGATGTTCACCCGAATGCTTTTAACTAAGTGGAATTGTTCTACTGAGGTTTCATTATACTTTTTTAGAGATATCAGCTTGTAAGTACTTCATAAACGCTTTTCATTCGTTTGTTGCAGTCACTGTGTTGTAACTGAATACGTTTATATTCACCGTATTATTCACTAACATCAATGATGTAAGACCCTGTTTTCGAAGTCTTTTCAAAGCCTACTTCTTGATAATTTTGGCATAACTAAACTTATTATATTTTTACATTTATTACTCTGATATTCAATCGTTGGCTTTGTAGGACCTTGTTTGATGTTTGCTTTATTAACTACTTTTAATATTTTGTCATGATTTCTGCAGAGTTTTACGAAAACTTGCCCAATAGAAAAATGTATTTGAGGCTAGATAGTGATGCATTCTTCGTGTCCCTTTAGATGTTCAGTCTCCCTAGCATAAACCATAATAGGAATTACCTGTTTAACTGTCATTTTCATTTTATCAAATGATTTTTTTCTGAGACCAATTTATAATAAACAACCCGTAGTGGATGGCGATGCCAGTTTTATAAAAAATCAGAAATGCCATTCACCGAAACTTGCACACAAATTTTCTTTAGTATATGCATGTATTGAGATTGCGCAACATCAATTTTATAAGATGTTCGCATTTGCTGTGAAACGTTTTGAAAGAAATGAACAATTACTTAGTCAACAGACATTGTAAATTCATACTTATCTTGTATTTTGGACTTCAAGAGAAAACACTTCTGAACTGTTTGTTAGTACGATGTACCTAAAATGATTGTTGAAATGCGCTGGGTTTTAAAAGTAATTTATTTGAAACGATGTGTTCTCTACAGAAGACAGTTTCTACATAGTTACATATTGGGTATTTTGAATTATCTTGTTCAAAAGCAATAAGGTAGCAATCACTTAACCCTTTAACGACGATAAGGAATTGAGCAATAATTTTACCAATTTTTTGTTAATATTTATGCTAGTGATAACATAACATAATCTGTACCCATTTTGTTCAAAATATATTTTGTGTTCAAAATCTATCATGGGTTGCGAATGACCCAATCGTCGGTAGGGGTAAAATTCGTTAAGTTTCTTATATCTATATGTTCCCATTCCTTTCAATAAATATTCTATTTAATATCGACCTCACTTTAAAATTGTGCCTATTATTTAGAAACTTTGTATATATGATATTTTGTGAATTTGAAATTGCAAAAATCCTAGTGCGGATCATTAGCATATGCTGGTTTGTTGACTTCCATTGTCAGATGAATCAATAGTAGATGCATTTATAGTGTGATCCTGAAATATCTCCCTTCATATGATAATTCGTAGTTGAAATATCTGAACTTGAAACTTGACGAACATATTTACCCTTATCGAAGATAGGGGCACCAGTTACCCGAAACCGAAATTTGCAAATACGTGGCAGATAGAATATTCAAACTAATTACATTTATAAGGCATGAAACACACGAAATTCCTGAGATAGTTAGTTGTGATTAAAATTAATTTGCAAACAAACGATAATTATTTATACACTAGTAAAATGTAATGGCAAACAAACAGTGAATATTTTAATCACAACCAATTATCTTGGCAATCTCTCGCAGAAATAATCATCGGCTGTTTCGGGCCTAAGTATAGTTTTGTTAAATATTCACCAAAATTTAGACTTTTTGACAATACCCTTTGTTAGACCTTATCATATATATCAAATTTTAATTTCTTAAAATTATCTCATTTTGACAACTTTTATAACTACGTTTATGAATTTTTCTTGCGTCTTTCAACATATCTTCGATCGATAATTCGCAAACATGGTAATCAATTTGATGCATTAACAGTTACTTACCACTTTGATTATTGGGTTTTAAATGGTAGCAGTGCAATTGTGCTTGTTCAAGCGATCGACAACTCTGCTAATTGCAGACATTGTGACTTCGTATTTATAGAAGATAACACAATCTGTCTTTTTATACGGTTTAAATCAAGTCTTTGTCAATGTCTTCACAATTTATATATAGTCTATCATTTATCAATTTCTCTCATGTATTTTTATAGGCAGTACAAGAATTGGCAGCAGCTGCCGGAATAGAATCAGATATTGATCCAGTGCTCTATCATTCGTTTATTGTTTCTCAAAAACTCAAATGTAAGTGTGGCTAACTTTATGTACATGTACAATTTGGATAATTATTTTTCTTGATCATTCTTTTGTTTATTCAGTATTCAATAATATTTTACACTAAAGGCACCTAGAAAAAATACACCATGGGTTCCTTGGGGTCTTTTTCGACCCCACGTTATTTTTAGCAGATACCATCTGAATAATAGCCATTAACCAACTAGTAATCGAAGATAACAATTTTATTGATAATAATTATATTGAACAGTTAGGGCATTTGATAAAAAATGATGCATAAGCTTTACATACAAAGGCACGACTGTTGTTGAAATTGTTGGACACTTTTTGTAGTGACATTTCACAATGATCCAATAAGATGTTTTTTCATATCAACCAAAACTCTTTGACTTTGAGCTTTCAGGTTTCAAACCCTAGTTACTTTGATACATCTGCAATTATGCAAATTGAATGATTGGTTGTCAATGCACGCCCAAACTTTATGCGATATTTTCTTGGTTTAGAAGGCATGTAAGTATGATAACTACAGTTAGTTCTCATTATTATTCTACTGGTCAACAGTTTGAATGCAATGTTCACCTTCAGAAATATCAGTAGCATCATCTTCATCTATGTTGATATTATCACATTTGTAATAATTGGTTACAATATTGTCATTGAACTCATCATTGTTTATATCTGACACTTTATTACTATCATCTAATTCTTCCATAATTAAGTTCACAATTCTGTAAACTTAGCAGCAATCAATTTGACATAACTATAAGTACTAGAAAATATTCAATTATTATAAATTCAATTTTAAGGAAAACATGCTAAATTGAAATTGTAATTTAAATGGCACCTTAGGATCAAAACTGTTCAATCAGTTCAAAAAATATACATAGCAGCAAATGTTTACAGCAAGATTGTCATTTTATAGAACTTTTTAGTGAAAGTCATTAAGTGTGTCACAGACATACGTATGAAGAAATGAATACTGCAGGAAATAAAATAGTGGGTCCAAAAATTTCCCAACGTGCTGTTCGAGTGTTAAATACATTTTTTTTCTCGGTCTGATTTTGAGATTTTAGTTTTTTTTCAAAAAATGCTTTAAAATTTTGTAGATTCAACACAATGAATATATGAAATTTTGCATATTTTCAATAATTTGAAAACAATATTTGATGTTTCGTTATTTTTGATAACTTGAGGTTTTTTGCCTGTGGTTAATTGACCGGTCTGTGAAAAACACTGGATGTTTTTACCATTTCATATAAATCTCGCTTGTAATTCCTTAAGGTGTGTTCAGACGAGAATCTTTTAATGTATATCATGTGATATACGTCATAAAGATGCCCGTCTGAACCAAGGTGTACATAATAACACGTCATGACAAGCTTTAAGTCTAAAATTATCGGAGGCCTAAATTTACATTATTAAGGTTATCTATCGTTTAATGTTTTAATTAATGTTTTTTGCTGACTTCATGCATAGATTGATAAAGCAATAATGGAAAACCATATTTTTACGAAATTCCGAGAAGGTTTTGTAATAAAATTAAAAAAATTGCTAAATAAAAAATTTACATATTTTTGGATTATTGCTTTAAACAACACCAGATTTGAAAAATTTTGCGCTTAATCATATCAAATGCGGGCACAAATAATTAGTAGCATTGCTTTTAAAAACTACTAAACAATTATAACAATAATTTATCAATAACGTACTAAGAAAACACAATCCGACTCGTGAAATTAAATTGAATCTTCAAATGCAGTATTCTATGATTGTATTATGCCAAGAAACCAGAGTGGAGATCTGTTGCATTCATAATTTTTTCTTGAAGCATGTAATGAAGGAATTATATCTGCGTTTTTGCATAACTAGCATTTATGGAATGCAGTAGCTCAATTGTATTCTGGAACTTTTCTTTATTCACACAAGGGCTTGGAGAGCTCATTTAGTAATTAAAATGAGGTTATTTCCATTAAACCAAGGCACACATTGCAAGAATACATTAGAATACATCTTTTAATTTTTTGTACTGAATTATTAAATCTTTTGCATTGACTATCTTACACTACATTTTGACATTTTAGAAGAAAATTGTGGACGTTTTCGGTTCTTGACGACAACAGAGCATTCTCATTGAGTGCTGATATTGTTCCTTCCCTAAAAATCTTTAAGCACAATGCAACGGATACTTACTGTTGAGTTTATCCACTGTAGAGTTATTGCATTTGGTATCTTTAAATAATCACGACGAATGATCAAGTACAATCGTCTTGATTAAAAAGTGATAGGTAACTGCATATAAAACTAAACTATTATGTACACCTTAGTCTGAACGCACTTTAATCAAAAAAGCACACATCAAAAAGATACTCGTCTGAACGCACATCTTTCAAATTTTTGCACAAACAGTTGGCATCTTTTTGACGTAGATCAAAAGATGCTCGTCTGAACGCACATTATTCATTTGTACGATCAGTAATTAGGGCCGTTCACACGAAGTGGATGATAGGTAAAAAGCAAATGATGCGGCTAGCCGCATTAAGGGCGTTCACCCGACTCCGCTTTAGTAGCCGCATTATCTCGATTTAATTGCTCCTCCGGAGCAGAATTCACTCCTCGCATTAAGCCGTATTAATGATAGATAAACAACTTGTCAATCATTTTGTTTGCATTTTTCAACTGTGATTGGGTTTCTACCTTGTATGTAACCAATTAGAATTCAGCAAACTAAATATATTTTACTAAAGCGGAGCACGTGTAAACCCGGATTATAAAATCTATAAAAAACAATTCTGATCAACAAATGGTGCCGTATTGGCTCCTACCGAGGAGTTCGTAAATATTTACGAACTCTTCGGCTCCTACCCCGAATTTAGCTGCTCCGCATCTCGTGTAAACGGGGGTATTGGGTGTATTTGCAAATGCACGCGAGCGGCGACCGAATAATTCCGACTCTATTAGTTAATCCACCACTCTTAAGTTCTATTTGCTAACGACGCTCGCGCCAACCATTCCAAATGATTTAGTCGTAACTATAATTGTAAACTTCACGAGTGTTTGTATGCTTGCCTGTATTTTTTAATTTGTAACAGACATTTAAAATTTTCGTAAAACCAATAAAGCAGTAAATTAAGTACACTATTTGAATTATTGCATTATATTTTATATAGTTATATTTTACTTTGATAAAATTTTGAAGTGTTTAATCGAAATTAATAAAAAATTTAAGCATTGGA
>CABFPE010000357.1:501798-529220 GCA_900660155.1 Hofstenia miamia
ATATATATATATATATATAATCAAATTTTAAATGGGCTTCACCTCGGCCATTTTAGTCCACCTGATACCTCTCCCAATTACCCCACTGCCCTGATAGCTTTAAGTACGTGTTTTGCATTGTAGATGTATGAACTAAAGTGAGAAACAACCAGAGAAAAGCGAATTTTAAATATAATAGATATAATATTTCAAGATCATAAGATGTTTAGAAATTGGAAATTGTAGTGTGTGAAACATTATTGCAATATCTAAAGTTATTTGCAAAATTGAAATGCAGCATACTTGGGGTAAATTTTAATCCAAACAAAAATAAGAATATCATCACCAAATTTTGAAATATATGCCGTTCATTTCTGAAAAAGATTCCAATTAATGATAAATCTTAACTTGATTTCATATCTAAATGATATTCTTCAATAGCACTAGTACGAAGGGGAACACTTTGCTTATCTTGTACTTACACAACAATGCCTTCAGATACTGTTTATAATATTTATATTACTAAAGCTCTTTAAAACTAAAGTTAACGTAAATAACATGATTTTACATTTAAGTTTATATTTCATATTGTAGCATAATTTTTTTCATTATATTTTTTAAATTGGCCATATCGAATAGTAGATATTTATAATATAAAAAAGGTTTTGCGTAAAAAAACAATTTACCAACTATTTTGCTGTTGCAGTGCAATGCTATAACCCCAAATAACCCAAGAATTTTTTTCAACTTGTGACTATAAAAAATTATTTTAAAAAAGGATAATTCACTAAATAATAACGAGCTAAAATCTGAAAACACCTCTATAATTTTCATCTTGCATTAGGAACGACTTCTCAAATTGCGTATGGCGAGCCTGAATGAAGCTTCGGTGGTCTGTTTACAGAAAACAAAATAATTGAGGTTAGTTGTTACTGCCACCAAACATAAGCCGCTTTAGTATCTGAACAGTAAGCATGGGAAAAATTTGAATGCGTTATCAAAAATCGGATTTTCCGTTGTACTTCTAAAACATGAGTAATTTCTAAATTTTAGACCCAACAGGAAGGTACATTTACTCATAGATGTGTCTAAGTGCCAGGATTTCTAAATTTTGAAGAAAAATTTTTGAAAATATGAACAAAATCATTTGTAGCATTAAGGTTACAATTGGAAGTTTGAGCCTAAAATTAAAAATGCGGAACAAGATAAATTTAGTGTTACAATATGGGACATTAAGGAAATTGACTGGGCTACATTTTGGAAATGTTTGAACGCATGATAACGTGAAAGCGTTGCATTTGCATTGAATGGGCTTGAGGATGTTTCCAAATATCTCCATTATTTTGTACCTCTGCTCTATCTGCACTGTAAATCTAAAAAAATTATAGATTGAATAATTGTACAATTATAAAACCCGCAAGAAAGATATTTCATTTTACACACCTTCGATTGACGAAAAGTATAATAGATGAGCTACTACTGAGCAAGCTGTAATTTATATCTAGTTTTCTATATGCTATGCTCAGGATGGTTAAAATGCCGTATACGGACAAAAATGCCGCTTACTGTATACAGCCGACTATTTGCTGTATACGGCGCCATATACGACAGGCTAATAAAATTTATAAAAAACGTAGTTTTCAGAATTTTATATTTCGATCACTGTTTAAAAACAATAAAACATGATGTTATACAGAATTCAATCATTCAGGGTCTTCAATTGGCATTAAAATCATATCTTCTCTCGCAATTTCGACTTCTCGCTCAGCAACATCGAGATTAATATTCAGATTATACCGAATAAATCTTGGGAAGTTTTGGCGCTGGTTGATCCAGTAATTCACTATGAAATGCTCGTAAATGATTACCCAGGTTTGATGAATATTGCTTGGCAGATTCAAATTTTACCTTGGCTAAACAATGTTTGCAAGCGCGCTGTCCAAGGCTGGAATGGTAAAATACTGCTCGAATTTCGACATATTTCACAGCACACGCTTGCAAATAATCTGAAAAACAGTGAGAAATATGCTTTTATTTGCTATATAATCAATGAATTTGAATTCTTTCCATATACGGCCACTCAACAGCCGTCTCAAATACGGCACATAGTCGTCTGACGGCACCGTATACGGCAGGTCGTTTCCATCCCTGGCTATGCGCTTTTTTATGTTATCTTTGCACTGTCATATATGATAATAAAATCCTTAAACATGCTTCTCTTGATCCGAAAGATCTATAATTTGTATTGTAAATTGTACATTAGCAATTTATATACTAGAACTCAGTGAGAATCGTGTCTAGAAATAATAAACTAAGCTAGTACTTAGTCAATATTTAGATTTCTATTGAAGATCGAGGTACTCGAAATTACACAAACAAAATCTTAAACTAATATTTACAGAACTAGAATAATTAAATTAAATGCTTATTGCATAATGCAAGGCCAATTGGTGCTGATCCTTTTATTTGTAATCCTGCCGTCCTCTTTGGGGTACCATGTAGCAATTTCGTCAGCGTGCATGTCCCATTTGTATGGAACACTGCCATTTGCAAAACTCTTAGTTGCTAAAGGTCATAAAGTAACCTATGTTACTACCACTGCCTGCAAGGAACGTGTAACTGAAGCAGGTGCAAACTTATATGTCGAAAAAGAATGGAATATACGTACAATAAAATCGATTTTAAGTGAAAACCCAATTATCGAGAACTATAATAAGCTAGGCTTGTTTAAAAATTGGTCTATCGAAGTATCAGTCGAAACATATCAATGGGTAAATAGCTTGCCGTCGGACAAACGACCAGACATTCTCATGTCCCATCCGTTTTGTTACAATATTTCTACTGTGGCTGATTATTTTAACATACCGTTTGTCGTATATTACTCAAATGGACTGTCTTTTCCAACAAAGGCGAAAAGTAAGGTTTTATTGGCAGATGTTTCTGCTTATATATCGGAGAACAGCCTAATTTACAGCACTCTGACTAAACTTCAATGGACTATCATGAGCCATATTCTTGATTTAATGTTAGCTCTCAAAGATATCAACCAGATTCGCCAAGACATGACACTTCAACAGTTTTCAAGATATTTTCAAATGGTGAGAAGCTATCCTACAATTTGTCCATTTTCTGAGCCCTTTGTGAATCACGGACAAGTGGAAAATTTCTACAGAATTTCATTGACAAAATTTGTAAATAGCAAGAAAGAAATAGATGTTGATGTCATTGAATGGTTGAACCAGTCGAAGAAACCTGTTATCTATATGGCACTTGGAACATCCACACTCATTTCAGACTCAATGATTCAGATGTTTATTCAAGCTTTTGAAGAACAAACGGACTTCCGCATTCTTTGGTCACTTTTGAAAAGAAGTAATGAAATCCGGGAGGCAAGTAATTATTATTACATTACATGCCATGCACATATTTAGATCGATATATTGATATATGTCGTGTCTTAAGTCAAAACAATCAAAGCAATGAACTCTAATTTACCGAAATCAAATAGATTTACAAATAGGTATAATTGTAGAATTGCTTAGAGCTAAATATGTGGCAATGGGGACGTGGCCAGCTACAAACATTTGCTCATAAACTGGGACCTATGGATTTTTCTAGGATTCAATATATCTTTCATAAGTAGAGGCTATTTTTACAAAAAGTGAGAAATTCTTCTAAACTTCTCATAAGGCATCAAGGACCTGTACTTCATTTTTGAAGGTCGAATAGTTCAATGGGCAAAGGGAACAGCTCATAGGTTGAGAACTGTGGTGATTTCTTAAAAAAAAATGTAGTAGGGAACAAGTCCTTCTAGCCCCCCTCCCGTGCACCACATGCTTGTGTGACAATATTGTAATTGGCAGATATGTCTTCTGGTTTCTTGTATCTGACCTGTGACCTCAATTGACCAGCGACCAATAACACGCAAATTCAAAAGAATGCACCACACCAAATTGATAAGTAAGTAGGGGGCATTGCAGCCGTATATCGTTTATTAACGCTACAATAACCTAGATTATTCTCAGATAATAATAAAGAGCAATTTATTCTGTTTGTATATCATGCACAATATAGTACATATAGGGTATATGGTTGCTAAAAAGAAACCTTTCTGGCTAAATATTCAAAAAGGGGTTCCTGTAAAGATTCACTTCATAAAAATATTTCAGGTAATATTTATTAGTTTCACATTACCACCGTATATGCACTTTACACGTGATAGTTTTCTAGTTGGTTCTATTACTTGCGGCTCGTCATTGATCCGTGATTCATTGCCACCCCTAGTCATTGGATGAGTAGGATTGGTCATTTCTTTTGCAATTCGCACTGAATTATATAGCTAACCATTAAGTTTTATTGATATAGGTTTCCATATATAAATTATACTATAGATCTGGGCAAATTAGAATCGAATCATTGACAAGTCTTCTGTAAATAATTAGAAAATTGACTTGTCAAATATCGCGTTATGTATTAAAATTGCTTAAGAAATCTACTCGTAGATTAGATATAGATAATAATATTTGATACGATTTCTACACTTAGTTTCAAAAATACGAACAAAACAAATTTCAAATATAAATAAAAATAGTTTAACTATCAAGACTCCGCCTGCCCCATTTTTGGATGCCTTAACCTAAACCTGCCTTGGGGCCTCTGACTCCGCGCACGGCACTCGGCAATGGGTTTGGGATATCTTTGTACATATCAAGATACACTCAAAGTGCTTTGTTGCTTCCATGAATTCAAAACTTTATAAATACATTAACAATTGGTATTGAGAGAATTCAAATTTTTTTCAACAATTTGAAATTTTCAAAGAAAAATTGTTAATCTTTTCAACAACTTCAGCCACTGCAATAAACTTTAACTGAAATTTACAATATTGAATTAAGGCATGTTCCCCAATAGACCTGCCCATGCCTCACGCTTTTCAAATTTGCTAAAAAAACACTGAGAAAATTCTTTGTAAATGTGGAAAAACGGTTTGTCCTTTATAATGGACACTAGACAAATTAATGCTAAATATGGTGTGTGATATATATATATATATATATATATATATATATTTCAAGCATAATTCACCATATTTTCTTACAGCCTAGGCTGGGACTCATGTGCGGGGCATAATCGAGCATATACAAAATTTCATTGTACTTGTACTAATAATTGCTATAAGGCATGGGAATTAAACGTAAAATCAATCAATGTTTATATACTGCTAAAATTTATAATTGCATGCAATATTGTGAAATCTCTGTAAAAATATAAGTTTTTAGTAATATATTGTTAAATATTTATATGTTATTTTTCGAAGTTATTATTTCACATCTATTTATTACTTTCTATAAACTTACCAAGTTTTTGCAACATCTTGCCAAGTAATACAACAGTGCTATGTAGATGATTGCATGTTCAAATTATTTATATGTATGCTGTCCATAACAAAAATAGAATATAATTCTTCACTAAAATTTAGTTGTCAATTTTGTGTAATCACATTTATGTGTTACTCATAAAATAATTTTCCTGAATAGTTTTTGTTCCAATTTAAGGTAGCTGAAGGGTATTAGGGTCGGAATTCTGCTGAATGACTAAATATTAAAACTTTTGGACATAATTTAGTCATTGAAATTTCGATTATGACATTTTTTTATAAATTACACAAATGGTAATTCAAAATGGCCACAAACCCGAAAATTGATAAGCTATTGTGATTATCATACTGCTCCCCAAACCTCAATGAAATCTACTCAAATGTTCATAGATGAAAACTCATAAATATCCTAAGAATTCTGCCCCTTGATTTTTTTAATCCGTCATGATTTAATAAAAATATGAACCAATAACCCCAAGCAAAAAAATTTTTCGGACCTAATTAGTTATTCAAAGTATATTTTCTAGAATAGTAAATAACTGAAAAGAAACCATAAAAGCTCATCTAATGAGCTTTCAAACCAAATTTCAGAAAGATACAATCAGAAATGCAAAGTTTTATCATTTAAAATTAGAAATACACTATCGAAAAGAATAACCTTAAAAATTTAATGAAGAATTTCAGAATATTTGATGTTTTTTATGAAAATTTTCAGGCAGATTTCTTTATTTGAAATTGTCGCTTACGTTAACAAGATTGGTCAAGTATAAAATGTGAAAAACTTGAGCATCTCTCAGCCCTTCAAGGGACATGCTTGAAACCATTGTCTGCTTTGCTAAGAGCATTGGTGGAACATGATTTATTAGAAGCCATCTATTACATGTTAATGCATAGGTAAAATAGATTTAACCTCAGATTTAGATTCTGCAGATTTCAAACCTCTAAAATGACTTAAGAAACAAAACTGGATAAAAATTGCAAATCATGGTGAACATTACATTCTATCTACCTTGTGTGCTTAAAATCATACTGGTACATTATTAGACTTAATGTTTTTTCTCAAAATGAAATAAACACACAAATATTGTTGTTAATTAATAATGTGCAATTAGGTAACAAGAAATTGTCATAAGTGTTTACAGTCTGTCTCTACACATATCAGCCAAACTAGTAATCTTAAATAATGAATAAGGGAGCGCTGAATTTGATCAATGTAATTTTATGTTATATTTTGACCAAATTTAATTTCTCAACAATTAAAGTCCAACACCTCACACCTTAATATAATTTTATAAAGGGGGATAGGTTCCCAATCGAATTTAGCAAGGTGGTTCGAGCTCCTTGAGCACCTCCTCGAGTACACCTCTGATTTCAGCTATTTAATTTATGGTTAGTCAGTATACATAGTAGTCTTTAATAGCTGACTGTATAAAGAACTTCTCTTGCTCTGATCTGGTGTAACAATATAAGTTATTTTTGTTCAAAAAGAACACAAGACATCTTTAAATATTTTTAGGTGTTGTGCCGCTTATAGATTTGTGTTGTTAAGGGGTGCATATAGTAAAAAATTAATCTATTTACAATTTTTTACATGATAATGTTCTGTTTAGAAAACTAAGAGCCATATTTTGATTAAAAAATTCTTACCACAAATTCCAATCTTTCAAAGAAAAGAAGTTGTTGCATTTATTTCACATTGCGGTGCAGCCTCAATTCTAGAAGCAACTTCATTAGAGGTACCTATCATATTTTTTCCTCAAGGTCGCGATCAAAATTTTGTAGCATCGAATGCAAATATGTCGGGCATTGGCGTGTATTTAGAAACTCCTTCTACTGCTGATGATATTAAGAATGTTTTACTACAATTCAAAAACCGCCAATCAGAGTTGCGTAAGAACATCGCTGAAGTGAGAAGAGGTATGGATGAAAGAGATGAATGGAACAAATTCGATTCAATGATAAAGAGCTTAATTAAGAAAAGAGCAAGTAGCAGGTTTCAAATTGAAGACGAATTTGGTGAAATAGTAAAAGATGGCACCAGACTTTTATGGTTTATTTTAGTGTTGGTGATGCTGACACTTGGACTATCTCTTTATTCATGCATAAAATGTTTTTGTAAACGTACGCCAAAACTGAAGAAAAATTAATTGTGTTATTGTTTGTGAAATATTTTACAAAAAAAATAATGTTTTGTATCTTGAATATTGTAGTGTTTTTATAACATATCCATAATGGGAGTCAACATACTCATCACAGATTTAGGTCCATTGACACTGATATTAAAACTTGGCGTGTAGATTACAATTACTTCAAAGCAATATGTTATCTTTTTTTAACGATTTAACTACGTTTGATTTTGTAAGGTAAGTTTATGATACGAAATGCAGCATAATCCATAAAAAATACAACAAAGAAAAGAAAAGCAACCAAGATAGAATATTAATTAAACATAAAACTCATTTATATCATTTTTGTATTTTTAAGAATTAGCATCAAGTCACGTCATTTGAAAAATTGTAAAGCAAGTATTTGCCGCTTTAATACTTTTGACAAATCAAATATATTTTCAGTATTTTATATAAATATGTACAAAGTGAAACAAATAGTTGATGGAGGGTAATTTCCTTAGAAGTTTATTTATATTTATTGGGTTTGCTTAATTACTAAATAATGCACAGCTAAGCAGTCAATGCATGTAGTGATTGAAAGGTTGTTGTGAGGAGAAATTTATCATCGAAGTTAAGTGTACAAATAGGGATTTTAACAACATGCTTAGCTTGCTACCGATCTTGCATTTCAACATGTAGTAAGAAATTCGCAATAAGGCTAGTCAGCCAACCCTAGGAATGTTATTTATTTATTATCTCTTTTTAGATATAAATTTGTTACAACCTAAGATACCTATAAAGAGACTGATCATGGCCGTATTTTATATTATATTGTAAAGGATTGTATCTACATGTATTTTATATGTAGGTTAGGAATTTTAGAATTTATTGATTTTAGCAAGTGTAAACATTTTTGAATTGGTTGATTTTCTTTAATTTTATCAACATATTTAACAGTGTTGATTGAATTAGAGACTAAGCACGCATTCATACTATTAGGTGAAAATTTCGCATTTTAGTTATAACATTGGTCTATTTTGCAAGATGTCAAAATCTCTTAAAAACACAACATGCCGTTATTAAAGCGGTATTTGAATAAAAATTTTGCTGAGTCCTGAAAAAATGCACCAATTTTTTTCCATTTTTAGAGTCAGTAGATGGTGCAGTTTATACATAATAATGAGTTTTGAAAGTTAAAAATTGAATAGTTTTATGCCCTCTCTAGTACCACATTATGCACTTGGCATTTTATTCTTAATTGGGCCCCCTCTAAAAAATTTTTCTGTATCCGCCCCTGATCAAAGGCAATTATTCAACGTGTTGAGAAAATACTAAGAAAATTGCTTGGATTTTCTTAAAACCTTGTTAATGTATAAGTTTTAAATTATAATTGAAATTGTTTTGTAGTAAGTAGGTCATGTGTGTACAATGTACACTGTACATATATCTCGTATATCTTCAAAATCAAAGTGGATTTCACTTTTTCTCAAAATGGCTGGGCATCAGGCTATGTGATAAGCTAATATATTTTTAATATAGTAAACATAAAATACTGAATTATATTCTCAATTCCATACATCACTAGTAAGCCCAAATATGTCTATTCTGCCAATGTTCAAATACTACACAGACGAAAGTTCAAAATGAACTAATTGAATGGTTAATTTAATGAGTCCATTTGGAAATAACAAAATTTAGTATTTTTGCGTTGATGAATAAAATTTTAGCATTTAACAGGTAGTATGCATTCCTTAAAATAAACGATTGAATATTAAGCAATCTTATAAACGGTTCATTCCCAAAATGGAGCTATAATAGTATAATAAATGAAATTAAAATGCCTAATTTTTATAATTCGCTAATATAATAAAATATTCAATATTATAAACATTATGAAAATATTCTTTAATATTATATACTTTTAAGCATAAGCAACTAGCAATTTCAAATAAATTTACTCACGGCGTTTGTGCACCTATAATGCCAAGTGCTGCAAACAGCATTTGTTGCAGTTATTAGCAAAATGCAGAAGAGTGAAAAAAATGCATTAATAAAATAATAATATCATTTAATTTGTTGATAATCATGCTACGTAACCAGATGAAGGCAATTCGGTATATACAAGATGGATACATATAATTTTGAATTAAAATTTCCAAATGCAAATTTTAAGTTGAATTTTTCCAAAAACCTTTTCTTAAAACGCCGAAGAACAAAAATAGATGTCTAAAAACACATTATAGGTAAGCTTAAAATTACACTAACTAAGCAATGAAATGATAAGATCTTAACTTTTTCTGATATTTACTGCAAAAAAAGGATTTTGCATGTATTAAGATAGGCTATAAAACAGTGAAGTTGCAAGATGATGCGTTTAAAAATTTCTTGATATGAAGCTGCTTTAATGATTATGTAGCTTTTTATTTGTTCAGCGGCTAGTGTCTCTGCATCTTTGCGTATTACTCATGTTACTAAACCACACATAATTGAGAGTGAGCTATTAAGTCGAGTTGTGAGTGGTATTTATTATCACCAAGTAGTTAGGGTACACATAATAAATACTGTCCTTGTGAGCATGAGCTGAGTTGCTGGAATATGGAGTCCTTGGAGTGGCGGATTGATTCTTGGTGAACAGATACCACTTCGGGCATTTGCCCAATTCTCTCATAACAAACTGGAGTCTATTGGAGCTACCTAAAAAGTAGTCATTACTTGTTATACTCAGATGGAAATTAACATGGATTAATTCAAGAGTAAAAGGTGTTATAAACAACAGAGTTCAATATGATAGACATTACCCCTTTATAGAGGAACTCTATGGCAGTGTTACTAAATATATACTCTTAATTACACATCTCAGCCCGGGTGATGATTCTACAGAAAGACCAATTCATTTTGATAGAAGTTTTCATTATTTTCATAATATATTTCATAAAGGTACATGGCTCCATATGAAGTCGAGAATTTTGTAATTACTGATTGTTTAATTTATTTAGCGTTTTTTGAAATTATCACTATACTTATTTCAGAAAATTTAAAGCAAAATATTACCTTATAAATGGGAATGCAATTCAATGTAAATAACTAAGTGTTGTGCAACGCATGGCTGGAGTGGATCACTTATTTAAATTTTTCAGACCTATTTCGGTTCAAATCCTTTGTGAGAAATATTAAACAAGTCAGTCATTGACTTATTCAAAGCGGTGTAACAACTTTAGCTTAATTGGAACAGGTGGCTACTTTAAAATCTATCTTACATGTCTTCATTTGTTGTATCCCTCATCAAAAATTTTTTATGAATGTGCAAGTATCAACTAAAGGCTTAATTTTAATTCTTTGAAATTTAAGCAGAGGCACTATGATTTACTCATTCTTAGCTTAAGATTTCACAAGATGTAGAATTTAGAAAATGCATTCATGTTCTCTTTTCAAAGACATGTCATTCAGCATAACAACACGCCCTTCATCTTTAAACAAGTAAAATTCTGAATGGCAAATACTAATTTATTTTGTTGTACCAATATAACGCCTATTGCTATTAAAACAATATCATATTTAACACATATATGGGTAGATAACGTTTAATAGCAAATAACAATAGTGCAATTTAAAAGACACAGTAGAGACTGTTGGACTTAAAATAGCTAGGCAATAAGAATTACCATAAAGAAATCTTATTAAATAGTAATAAAAATAATTTATTATTTTAAGCCTCTGTACATTACAAAAATTTAAAAAAATATATATTAAGGTTTAATTAAATTGTTTTTCTATAATTCCACTTAGTTGCAAATTGATGTTACGTAGTTACCGAATTATTCTTTGAATATCCAAGTAAGTTCTTTTCTTTGGTGATAGTTCAAAATTTTGTTTTTTTCTTAGGTTCTTTAAAATTGGATTCTTCTTTAATTCCAGGTGATAATTTGTTCCATAGATCTATAACGTAATTGATAAGACAGTTCTTCATTATTCTTTTTGTAAATTTAAATTTTCTATAGCACTTACTTCTAATATGTAGTTTTGATGGAATTTGTTCTTTTGATCTAATTTTGAAAAAATATTTGTAATGATTTTAGTGTTTGTAAATAGTCTAATAAAAAAAGATTGTAAATTCTTCTGATATTTTCTTGATTGTTATTATCTCGAGTAAAAGGGATAGATTGGGCTCTTGTTGAGGCGGAGTTTATTACATCGAATACAAACTGGATAGAATTGAAGACACGCGAGATTGATGTTATACAAATAGTGATTGGGATTGCAAATTTTTTGAATAGATTCGTCTGAATTTAATGAATAGTACAATTAATATTTAGTAAAATTACAATAATGGGATCGCTTGATTAGTTACAACTTTAACTACACCTTAATTTTTTTTCAAAATGCAGTGATAGGTTGGTATCATGAATATAGCTCAACTCATCTCATTGAGTAATCTTTGAAAAAAATTTATCTTATAAAAGTAAAAAATAGTATTGTTAACACTATTTTCTTCAAAATTTTAACTTCTATGAAATATCAACCTCAACTATAGGCAAAGTAATTATATGATATTCTAAAATATTTATCAAATTTTTTCAAAAATAACAATTATAAATTAATTATATTAAAACTTTAGTATGTGTATTGCTTTCCCAAGAACCTAACAGTTTTTATAAGCTAAATGTATCTCAATATAAAATAATTGCAGAATATTAATTTTGAATTTTAAATATTTAATCATAATTATTGCAATGTACCCCAATAAAAATATATATTCAATGATAAGTACATATAAAAAATTCAAATATCTATCAACAACCAGTTCAAAAATTTTAAATGAACCCGCACTAGGTGACTGATAGCTACATTTTGATGCAGAATATTTTCTTCTACAAAGATATTCCGCTAATATTTCATGTCATTTTTCTTGATCATACCCTAAGTGATTATTGATTTGCTCCATATTTCACTGTTGGGGTAATACATCGTGCACAATATCGAAATGCACTCTATGGGCCGGTCGTGGTTCGTCAGGGTACATCTCCAGCTTGCTGTCATCAGTGAAAATTATTTTGATCAGTCAAATACGAGGACTACGTAAAGCGTGTTGCTATGCACGATTTAAAGCGCCCAGTTCTCTGACTTTTGGTCAAATGTGGCTTCTGAGCAACTACTCGTCACTTTAAAATGATAACCTCTTGAAATGCAAGCTATTGAGTAATACGTGTTAGGTATCTGAAGGCAGGATTTCGAATACTTATGAGCTGCGATATTTGCGCTATTTGATAGCATAATTTAACCTTGGCACTAAATGTTGATGTTAAACTTGATAATTTCACAAGCCTATATCGTAATTACAACTTCCAATCATACTAGGACGTAATTGATCGTTTTCTGGTGATTCCGACATCATGGCATTAGCATAGTAAAATAGTCAACATTGTTTCAATACTGTTGCGGGACATTATAAATGCAAAAAAATTAGGTATGAAATAATTGCCTTCAATTTGTAGGTTTCATGCAAGAAAATTTTGAAAAAAGGAATTTTTGAAAAACTATAAATTCACATTGTATCCAACCTGGATACATGAAACCTACACAACACATTAGATGACACAATCGAGAAGCAGTAACAGAGGTATATTCTAGAAAATTTATAACGAGATTTTATAATTATAAAGGCTTCGTCCTTAAAAAATTTGTTGATTATTGTAAAAAAAAATTTTTTTATACAAAATTATGCTAAGTACATTTAATCAATTTGATTAGTCAAATTATGGTTAATTTTGATAATTATTTTGAAGTTGTTTAGGAGAAATTTTGATTATATTGGTATTTATTAATGTTGAATTTTCTACAAGCAATAAACCTCCACTGCAAGTTTTGAGAATTCCTTTACTTCATTTACAGTTCTGCTGGTGACCAATAGTATAAAAGAATAATTTGGAAAGTGTATTCAATTTGAAGCATTTGACCAATTTTCAAAATGAATTCAAGCACAGAAGCTTTTCACTGTTTTGCCAAGCCTGACCCAAAATATGTATATGTTTTTGGTTCATTTGGGCTCATCGGAATGGTGGGAAACGGTCTGGTGATATTAGCTGTCTTGAGGTACACACGGATGCAAACAAAAACAAACTTTTTTATTTGTAACTTAGCAATTTGCGACTTTGTAACGTCATTCTGTCTTATCATGTACAAAGTACTTACCAAGCCAACTCTGCCGATATATACACCATGGATTCTGCGAGAAATTTACTGCCGCGCGTATATTTCTGAATACCCAATATGGGCATGCTTTTGTGCGTCTGCATACACACTTCTGGCAATTTCCTTTGAAAGATATTTCTGCATCATTCATCCTGCGAATTTCAAACTTGTCTTTACTTACCAACGCATGGTTATTATTCAGCTTGCAATCGTTATATATTCATTTTCTGCAAACTTTTTTAACTTAAACTCTTGTTTGTCCGAAGAAAGCAGTCAAGGTTGCATATATAATGATGCAGAAAATCGGATTTTAGACATATATTCTGCACTTTATTCTCTAATATGTATAGTTGGCCTACCAACATTCGTCATGCTGGCTTTGTATCTAGCAATTTGGAAAAAATTAAACACTTTGGAAGACAGTAAGTACCAACAAAAAAATAAAAAACTCGTCAAAATGCTTTTTGCTGTGGTCGTCATTTTCTTCGTGTGTTGGTTTCCTGATACTTTGATCTTTGTTCTTTATCAGTTAAAATTGTTTAACGTTCAAATTAACACATGGTATTACAATGTCGTTCTAATTTTTGCATTTAGCAATTCTTGTTTAAATCCTATTCTATATGCGTGTCAAAGCAGACATTTCCAAAAAGCATTTATAAACATTTTAACTTTTAGATAATGCTCAAATGTAAAACTTTAATTGACTTCAAAATAAACATGTTGCAGTGTTTTATGATTTTTGCCTAACTTTATTAAACTTTTGTAGTCTAAAATNCAGGTCAATCTCTGTGAACACTTGAGTAGACAAAAATACGCTTTTCATACGTTTCGAAAATGAATTAAGCACCCAGCAGTAAAAAATATATTTTACTTAGAAAACATCCTCATATTATGTTTTTCTTTAGAGTAGCTGAGCAAACAAACATATTTGCAAGTGTTCTTTTGTCAAAATATTTACTATCGCTGTTGAACTCGAACCAAACTTCGATACATTCTGTTTTATTGCTTTGATGACATTCTTTTTTAAATAAGAGCATTTTGTTTCAACCACCATACGAAAGCACTCTGAATAAATGTTATGGCTTTTTGAAATGAAATCAAGTTACACTTTTGGGAATGATGAAATTGAAATGTAGATCAAGTTAACATAAGACAGCCTTTTTCTTCAAAGGCTATCTCCTTTATTTATTAAGCACTTGTATTTACGTAATTGTTTTTAATTCATCAGAATACTTTAATCTATAAAACAATGAACAAAGAATTACTCGAAATTTTGATTATATATGCATTTTTATATGTTGAATTTTTCTAAAAGCAATAAACGTCCACTGCAAGTTTTGAGAATTCCTCTACTTCATTTACTAATAGCAGTTCTGCTGGTGACCAATAGTATAAAAGGATTAATTGGAAGGTTTATTTAATTTGAAGCATTTGACCAATTTTCAAAATGAATTCAAGCACAGAAGCTTTTCACTGTTTTGCCAAGCCTGACCCAAAATATGTATATGTTTTTGGTTCATTTGGGCTCATCGGAATGGTGGGAAACGGTCTGGTGATATTAGCTGTCTTGAGGTACACACGGATGCAAACAAAAACAAACTTTTTTATTTGTAACTTAGCAATTTGCGACTTTGTAACGTCATTCTGTCTTATCATGTACAAAGTACTTACCAAGCCAACTCTGCCGATATATACACCATGGATTCTGCGAGAAATTTACTGCCGCGCGTATATTTCTGAATACCCAATATGGGCATGCTTTTGTGCGTCTGCATACACACTTCTGGCAATTTCCTTTGAAAGATATTTCTGCATCATTCATCCTGCGAATTTCAAACTTGTCTTTACTTACCAACGCATGGTTATTATTCAGCTTGCAATCGTTATATATTCATTTTCTGCAAACTTTTTTAACTTAAACTCTTGTTTGTCCGAAGAAAGCAGTCAAGGTTGCATATATAATGATGCAGAAAATCGGATTTTAGACATATATTCTGCACTTTATTCTCTAATATGTATAGTTGGCCTACCAACATTCGTCATGCTGGCTTTGTATCTAGCAATTTGGAAAAAATTAAACACTTTGGAAGACAGTAAGTACCAACAAAAAAATAAAAAACTCGTCAAAATGCTTTTTGCTGTGGTCGTCATTTTCTTCGTGTGTTGGTTTCCTGATACTTTGATCTTTGTTCTTTATCAGTTAAAATTGTTTAACGTTCAAATTAACACATGGTATTACAATGTCGTTCTAATTTTTGCATTTAGCAATTCTTGTTTAAATCCTATTCTATATGCGTGTCAAAGCAGACATTTCCAAAAAGCATTTATAAACATTTTAACTTTTAGATAATGCTCAAATGTAAAACTTTAATTGACTTCAAAATAAACATGTTGCAGTGTTTTATGATTTTTGCCTAACTTTATTAAACTTTTGTAGTCTAAAATTTAATTCTTCTATTATACACTTAAAAATTCTTAAAAGTTTAAAAGCTCCCATGTGTTGTAATCTCAATATTAGACATGAGGCGAAATGTGAAGTTTCTTGAAAAATCAGATTTTCATTTCTTGTATAGAAAACATTTTCCCACAAATGATTATCACATCACTAGTACATTTAGATAATTTTGAAATTTCATTTATAGGCTTGGAGAATAGTGAAAAACCCGAATATATCAGGTTAAAATTTCCTGAAGGGAACTATTCTCATCGCATTTAATTTCAAATATATTAAGGATGATAATATCTCGTTTGATTTCCAGTACAGCTACACAAAGACAAGTATGTATACAAATAATCGCAAAAATAAAGGTAAAAAAGAGGCAGTTTTACTGCAATGATGGAGCTCAATGGGCATAATATGTAGTGACATTTTATATATGGAAGTTTCATTTCGAAGCATATAGACTTATAAAAGAGAGTTTGTAATAAAGAAAGTTTTCTTTAAAATTAAGATGATCCACCTATCAAAAGTTATCAATGGGAAAATGATTACTAATTCTAATACTTAGTTTTGTTATTTTTCGGTATTGATGAAATGTGTGACAATTTCCAGGAGAGAGATGGTGGAGGATAGAGAATAACAATATTGGTTTAGCATGGNCGAAATGTGAAGTTTCTTGAAAAATCAGATTTTCATTTCTTGTATAGAAAACATTTTCCCACAAATGATTATCACATCACTAGTACATTTAGATAATTTTGAAATTTCATTTATAGGCTTGGAGAATAGTGAAAAACCCGAATATATCAGGTTAAAATTTCCTGAAGGGAACTATTCTCATCGCATTTAATTTCAAATATATTAAGGATGATAATATCTCGTTTGATTTCCAGTACAGCTACACAAAGACAAGTATGTATACAGATAGTTGAAAAACTAAAAAGTAAAAAAGAGGCAGTGTTACTGCAAGGCTGGAGCACAGTGAGTACAATATTGTGGAATAGGGTACTGGTTGTTTATCGGNATTTGTAAAGATGTTTATAACACACTGTATATAAGACCATGAAATACTTGTAAATAGAGAGCAGTTTTAGCTATGTTCTATTAGCAAGCTGGCCTGCATGTATTCCACCGATATTACAATATGTAGTAAATTTGTATGTATTGAAGATTCATTTTGAAGCATATACACGTACAAAAGAGTTTGCAATATAGAAAGTCTTTTTCAAAATTACGAAGATGTACTTATCAAAAGTTAATGCAAAAATAGTACTTAGTTTTCTTTTTCGTTATTGGTGAAATGTGTTACAATTTCCAGGAGAGAGATGGTGGAGGATAGTGACAATATTGGTTTAGCATAGACCCGTACCTGACTCGATCAAAATGTTAACTACCTGAACTCGACTCGACCCGAAACAGACTTTGTTTCGTAATATTTAACGTCTTTGATTTCTCTCCAACTTCAGTAATTTTCTGATAGTGTAATTCGGGGTCATTTTATTGGTGTTACTTAACGTATTGGAACAAAAAACATTTTATGTTTGAATTAATTGATAAATCTACTTTGGATAGAAGACATTGAGCAAAAAGCATCACTCGATTGTTGGATTTTGAATTTCAGTTTCCTCAAGGAAATTGAGAAAATTAAAGTCCTAGTATTTAATTTTTTCTATGAAATACTTTAAAAGTTTAGTGAAAATTTTGTTTCATGAATATCACTCAAATTTTATTCATCAATTTAAGAACAGAAACAAATATTTTGAATTTCTGTTAAAAAATGAAAACCTAAATTGGGTGACAATTTAATAGATTTTTTAGCATATTTACGGGTGGAATTTTACTGGATTTCAAGTTTGTGTATTAAGATTTTTGCGTAGTTTCACTGATGAAGTTGTATATTTACACAACTGGTCTCATACATTATTTAGAGAAGCTAAAGATAAAAATTGTTTTATATTATGGCAAGTCCAATTTAGGAGCATGTGTTTCCAATGGTGTTTCCAATGTTTGCTTTGATTAAATTTTTTCTTAAATATGTTTGTTACAAGCATACAAAAATATTCAACTTTTGATGCATATTCCTGCATTCACAGAAAAGTGTATTTAGGTCAGCTAGGAACAAAAATTACTTCATTTTAGAGTAAATGCTAAATTCACTAAATGCAAATATGGTTCCACATCAAATTTTTTTCCATTTTATTTCGAAATCAACGTTTAAAGTAATGATTATGCTAAAAATTCTATAAACACTTAAGCCAACAGTGGTAAGCTTCAGCAAAAATTTGAATTCAGGTCAGCTAGGAAATCATTATTGTTCCTTTTTAGAAAAAGTTGTAATTATACTTTTGCTCGAATTTACATCCATATTGAACTTTGTTTTTCTATATTATTTTAACATTATTATACAATTTTGAATTCATTTGAAATAGTACATATACTATATTTAAATGTCTTGGACATTTGAAGCTCATTAGAAATGGTCACAAAGATTTTCTTTGATCCAGTGGCAACTATTATCGAAGCTGAACTACTTATTGGATTAAATCAACATTGGAAATTATGACTTAAACAAGTCAACTTTGGAAACATTTTGCTAACCCAAATTGTGTATTCAGAGCATTTATTTTTTTGGAATATTTCGCAAGTCATTTCGTGGTAAACTTCAGTTCTGTTTCTCAGTAAAATATATCTAAAAATCAAATGTCGGTTATTATTAAGATGCTCCTCAATGAAAATGCTTAGAACTTTTGGAAATTCAATAGTCAATCTAAGAAATATTTCCCTTACTTTATATATAAGGAAGGTGATATGTCTATTTTGTATGAATGTGTTTCCATTTAATTTTGATATAAAATAAAAGATGAAAATCCATCAGGGGTTAGGAATTTATATACAAAAAGAGTCTAAAAAAACTTTGGAACTACAGCCCACTGCTGATAGCAGACCTGTTGGAACCCACCTGGACTAAAATGTATCAAAAAATTGGGAGTATAAAAAATTAGCTTCATATAAATTAAGTTCTAAATGAAGTTTGTAAAAAGGTTTCTTCGAAATTGGATTTAACTTTTGATTCAACTCTAAAGTGAGAAATAGCTTGTATTAACAATATATTTCAAAGAATTGTTTCAATTCTTTGTATTTCAATAATTCAGCTTAGAAAGATCGTATACCATATTCAAATATGTTGATAGCAAATTATTGCGTGTATTAGTCTTAGTGCTAATTCTAGGAAATATATGTACTACATTCAGCCTCTTCTTTTCAAGTTAGTCTAATTTTATGTTAAGAAATGAAATTCCTGCTGTGATAAAAAACACTTCAAAAAATGTTCAAGCATTTAGAAGCCTCAGCAACATTTTCTTTGCTCAATTAGATTAAAAAATTATTCAGGCCATCTAGGAATAAAATATAGAATCTAGAGATGACACTACAGAAGGATTGACTTTTTCTAAAAAATTTTTCCCAAAAAATTTTGCATATTGAAGTTCCCAAGCTTTAAACTTTTGATGTCTACTATGTTCCATAATAATAAAATATAAACACAAGTTTGTAATTAATATTTTGAGTAGTGGTTTTTAGAATAATTTATCAAAATCTTCGTATCTGTGTTTGTCCGTTTTGTTGAATACTATCTAAAAACATAAAGAAAATATTTTAATATATTTTTTTTTGGAAATGGCACGTCAATGCAATTTGAAATTGTACGATCTTAATTCACGATAAATATATCTTAGAATATTTTGCTCTAATTTAGTGGCGAGAGCCTTACTGAAATATTCAGCATAAAAAATTGTCTTGTCAATTTAGATAGCTTTAGGGGGAAACCATTACGTAAACAACTTTAGTGATCAATAACATGGCGAAGTTGTCCAATAACTTTAAAATTTTGGCAAAAATATTACACTAAGTTGTATATTGCCATGTTATTAGACAGTTTTATAATTTTTTTCAGAATATGAATTTCTCTAATCAACGCTATATACTTCACTGATATTAGCTATGACGTATAACTTCAGTAAGTACTATCTATTAAGTTTCTATGCAAATAATAAGGTATCGAAATTTACGTTTAATAAATTTTTGGTATCTAAGATACTATATATATATATATTGCAGTAAGGCTTTAGGCATGAAAACGTAGAGCTTCAAACTATTCATATCAATATATATATATATAAACAATTTAGATATCATAGGAAAATCTGAAAGTAATTTATAAGTAAATTTTGAACGTAATATCTGGCTGGTATCTTTACAATTTTGTTCTTCATATATTTATTAAACCAATTAATGCTCTTCCATGTGATAATAATTATTTCATATTCTGTAAAATACGCAGCAGTTTAAATATATAATAATTCATGGTCCAACAAGACCCTCTTGTATGTTAAAGACAGCACTACCTAAGTAAAATGACAATTTATTCAAACACATAATTACTAATAAAGGCTAGAATCTTGGGTATTGGGTTAGTCTTTAGTCTTGTGCAGTATTGGGTTAAAAAATTTCGTCTTGGGTTCAAGTCCATGTATTTGGTGTGGAAAGGAGATACAGTCATATCTAGTTCTATTTATATCTTATAAGCTTGCAGTGCCGCGAGATGCATATTTTTTATTTGGCACAAACAAATAATTAACTTGTTTTTCTAAATATTTTTTAGCACTTTTAATTAATCAAAGGTCCTGCTCACTGATCAAATTTGCACCGAAACCATTTTGCTTGAAAAGAGCGTGACATCATTCCTATAATAATGGCATTTTGTTGTAAAAGCACAATTTCGCCTTTTATGTTGGGAATACTTGCTCTGCATTTATTAAATTTTAGAAAAGTGTGTTCTAGATTTAGCATTGAGTCGGCAATAACGCAGACCCAAGCTTAAACCCAAATCCTGCTTTTGGGAATAAAGGGCCCAACAATTCCCAAAAACGCCTGCTTATAATATATAATGAGTAGTTATCTATTTTTCAATAGATCTATTCCTGTAGAAATTTTATTGTAACAGAATGGCATGATACTTTTTTTGATCTGATCCCGTCCCAAATGTTGCCTTAGACCCTATCCCCCAATAAGTAACCTCAGTCATGTGTAAAGTCGATCATGTTGACATCTTTTTTAAAATGCATCTTAATTACTCTTATAGTTTCATCTGTCAATTTACAATCAATTTGTTGTAAAATTTAACCCGAAGTATTTGCTTTTTACTTTGGCAAGTATGATAAAAATACATTCCTAATAAACCACGACATTTAAAAGCATTATTTTCAATTTCATCAAGATCGGTGTGTTGCAAGAAACCATTTTAAAAATATGCATTTCAAATTATGTACGTCATGGTAACATTTGAACGAGTACTTTTAGAAAAGTAATAACAAGTTAACCTTAAATCCTAAAATATTTAAAATATTATTGAAAATAGGAGTACGTTGTTTCCCCTTAGTTAAAAAAATTGAAATATCATTAATATGTCAATCTCAAGAGATGACATGGACTGGGCAGGGATGATGGAATCGAAATTTCAGTAACAGTCATCTATCTACTTGCAGCAGTGTATACAACCCAAAACAGATAATTAACAATGTATTCAAAAATATAATTTTCTTTTTTAATTTCTCAATTGGCAACAATTTTAATGAGCTTGAAAGTTTTCTACTCAGGTCAATCTCTGTGAACACTTGAGTAGACAAAAATACGCTTTTCATACGTTTCGAAAATGAATTAAGCACCCAGCAGTAAAAAATATATTTTACTTAGAAAACATCCTCATATTATGTTTTTCTTTAGAGTAGCTGAGCAAACAAACATATTTGCAAGTGTTCTTTTGTCAAAATATTTACTATCGCTGTTGAACTCGAACCAAACTTCGATACATTCTGTTTTATTGCTTTGATGACATTCTTTTTTAAATAAAAGCATTTTGTTTCAACCACCATACGAAAGCACTCTGAATAAATGTTATGGCTTTTTGAAATGAAATCAAGTTACACTTTTGGGAATGATGAAATTGAAATGTAGATCAAGTTAACATAAGACAGCCTTTTTCTTCAAAGGCTATCTCCTTTATTTATTAAGCACTTGATTTACGTAATTGTTTTTAATTCATCAGAATACTTTAATCTATAAAACAATGAACAAAGAATTACTCGAAATTTTGATTATATATGCATTTTTATATGTTGAATTTTTCTAAAAGCAATAAACGTCCACTGCAAGTTTTGAGAATTCCTCTACTTCATTTACTAATAGCAGTTCTGCTGGTGACCAATAGTATAAAAGGATTAATTGGAAGGTTTATTTAATTTGAAGCATTTGACCAATTTTCAAAATGAATTCAAGCATAGAAGCTTTTCACTGTTTTGCCAAGCCTGACCCAAAATATGTATATGTTTTTGGTTCATTTGGGCTCATCGGAATGGTGGGAAACGGTCTGGTGATATTAGCTGTCTTGAGGTACACATGGATGCAAACAAAAACAAACTTTTTTATTTGTAACTTAGCAATTTGCGACTTTGTAACGTCATTCTGTCTTATCATGTACAAAGTACTTACCAAGCCAACTCTGCCGATATATACACCATGGATTCTGCGAGAAATTTACTGCCGCGCGTATATTTCTGAATACCCAATATGGGCATGCTTTTGTGCGTCTGCATACACACTTCTGGCAATTTCCTTTGAAAGATATTTCTGCATCATTCATCCTGCGAATTTCAAACTTGTCTTTACTTACCAACGCATGGTTATTATTCAGCTTGCAATCGTTATATATTCATTTTCTGCAAACTTTTTTAACTTAAACTCTTGTTTGTCCGAAGAAAGCAGTCAAGGTTGCATATATAATGATGCAGAAAATCGGATTTTAGACATATATTCTGCACTTTATTCTCTAATATGTATAGTTGGCCTACCAACATTCGTCATGCTGGCTTTGTATCTAGCAATTTGGAAAAAATTAAACACTTTGGAAGACAGTAAGTACCAACAAAAAAATAAAAAACTCGTCAAAATGCTTTTTGCTGTCGTCGTCATTTTCTTCGTGTGTTGGTTTCCTGATACTTTGATCTTTGTTCTTTATCAGTTAAAATTGTTTAACGTTCAAATTAACACATGGTATTACAATGTCGTTCTAATTTTTGCATTTAGCAATTCTTGTTTAAATCCTATTCTATATGCGTGCCAAAGCAGACATTTCCAAAAAGCATTTATAAACATTTTAACTTTTAGATAATGCTCAAATGTAAAACTTTAATTGACTTCAAAATAAACATGTTGCAGTGTTTTATGATTTTTGCCTAACTTTATTAAACTTTTGTAGTCTAAAATTTAATTCTTCTATTATACACTTAAAAATTCTTAAAAGTTTAAAAGCTCCCATGTGTTGTAATCTCAATATTAGACATGAGGCGAAATGTGAAGTTTCTTGAAAAATCAGATTTTCATTTCTTGTATAGAAAACATTTTCCCACAAATGATTATCACATCACTAGTACATTTAGATAATTTTGAAATTTCATTTATAGGCTTGGAAAATAGTGAAAAACCCGAATATATCAGGTTAAAATTTCCTGAAGGGAACTATTCTCATCGCATTTAATTTCAAATATATTAAGGATGATAATATCTCGTTTGATTTCCAGTACAGCTACACAAGGACAAGTATGTATACAAATAATCGCAAAAATAGAGGTAAAAAAGAGGCAGTTTTACTGCAATGATGGAGCTCAATGGGCATAATATGTAGTGACATTTTATATATGGAAGTTTCATTTCGAAGCATATAGACTTATAAAAGAGAGTTTGTAATAAAGAAAGTTTTCTTTAAAATTAAGATGATCCACCTATCAAAAGTTATCAATGGGAAAATGATTACTAATTCTAATACTTAGTTTTGTTATTTTTCGGTATTGATTAAATGTGTGACAATTTCCAGGAGAGAGATGGTGGAGGATAGAGAATAACAATATTGGTTTAGCATGGGCCCGAACCCGACTCGATCAGAATATTAACTACCTGAACACGACTCGACCCGAAACAAACTTTGTTTCGTAATATTTAACCTCTTGGATTTCTATCCAACTTTAGTTATTTTTTGATAGTGTAATCCTAGTCAGTTTATTGATGTTACTTAACGCCTTAGATCCTTTTCAAATTGAATCGTGATTAACATCAGTAATTTTTTGATCAATCAGTTTAAGCTTTGCTGTCATTTCCTGCGCTCAGTACCCGCACCCGACCCGAAACTTGAGTTCGGGTTGGGTATATTCAGGTACTTGATGTCACTCTCTCAAGTGGCGGAGTACATAACTTAAATTGAAATATGGTAATATGGCATTCTGCTTAGATATATATATATATATATATATATGGTTTTACTTTTAAATTGGCAATCAAGATCAATATGTGTATAAGATTTAGGAGTGTCAGTTGCATTATTCTATTAGTAGATGTTATACAATTCAATATTTCTAATATCAAAAAAATCAGATTTTAATCTTAATATTTGTAAGCAAATATTTTTCAATTTAGTGAAAATTTTGTTTCCTGAACATTACTCAAATTTTATTCATCAATTTAAGAACAGAAACTTTTCAACATAGAGAAAGTACAATGTCCATCGTTCAGCGAATATTCTGAATTTCTGTTAACACAATAATAAAAGCCTAAATTGGTTGACAATTTAATAGATTTCTTTTAGTATATTTGCTGGTGGAATTTCACTAGACTTCAAGTTTGCGTATTAAGATTTTGTGTAGTTTCACTGATGAAGTTGTATATTTGAGGTTTTCAAAATGAAACCTCTTGCCTCGTCCGATTTGAATAATATCTTTCTATTCAAAGAAATGCTCTAGACATTTAAAATATAAAATTTACTTCGGAGACATTATGTTTACACAACTGGTCTCATAAATTATTTAGAGAAGCTAAAGAAAAAAATTAGGCCTACTTTATATTATGGCAATTCCAACTTTGGAGCATATGTGTTCCCATACTAGAGTCACTAAAGTCTGGTATTAGCAAAAAAGACATTTTTGCTTTGATTATATTTTTGTCAAATATGTTTGTTACAGGCATAAAAAATTATTATTCAACTTTCGAAACATATTCCTGCATTCACAGTATGTGTATTTAGGTCAGCTATGAACAAAAATTATTGCATTTTATAGTAAAGGCTGAAGTCAATAAGTGCATATATGTTTACACATCAGACTTTTTTTCCATTTTATTTCGATATCAACGTTTAAATGAATGATTATGCTAAAAATTCTATAAACACTTAAGACAACAGAAACAGTGTTAAAACTCAGGAACAATTTGAATTCAGTTCCGCTAGGAAATAATTGTTGTTCCGTTTTAGCCAAAGTTGTAATCATACTTTTGCTCGAAAGTGCTTCCGTATTGAACTTTGCTTTTCTATTATATTTTAACATTATTATAAAATTGTGAATTCAGTTTAAATAGTAAACATACTATATTTAAATTTTTGAAGCTCATTAAAAATGGTCAGAATGATTTTCTTTGATCCAGTAGCAACTATGATCGAAGCTGAAATACTTATTATATTAAATCCACATTGGAAATGAAAAATGTATCTTCAAGAAAATGACTTAAACAAGTCAAATTTGAAAACATTTTGCTAACCCAAATGATGTCGCAGCATTCAGAGCATTTATAATATTGGAATATTTCGCAAGTCATCTTGTTGTAAAAATCATTTTTGTTTTTTAGTAAAATATATCTAAAAGTCAAATCTCGGTTTTTATTAAGATGTTCGTCCATAAAAATGCTTAGAACTTTTGGAAATTCAATAGTCAATCTAAGAAATATTTCCCTTACTTGATATATAAGGAAGGTGATATGTCTATTTTGTATGAATGTGTTTCCATTTAATTTTGATATAAAATAAAAGATGAAAATCCATCAGGGTTTAGAATTTATCTATAATAAGAATCTAATAAAAACTAGGCAAGTTTGGAAGTACAGCCCACTGCTAATAGCAGACCTATTGGAACCCAACTGGACTTAAACGTGTTAAAAATCGGGAGGATAAAATATTAGCTTCATATTAACTAAGTTCTAAATGAAGTTTGTAGAGAAACTACTTCCAAATTGGACTAACTTTTGATTTCAACTCTAACGTGAGAAATAGCTTGTATTAACAATATATTTCAGAGAATTGTCTCAATTGCTTGTATTTCAATAATTAAGTTCAAATATATTGATAGCAAATTATTGCTTGTATTAGTATTATTAGTGCTAATTCTAGGCAACATATGTACTACATTCAGCGTTTTCTTTCCAACGTACATGTAGTTCAATTTTATGATAAAAAAAGAATTTCCCGTTGCGATGAAAAGCACTTCAAAAAATGTTCAAGCCTATAGAAACCTCAGCAACACTTTCTTTGCTCAATTGGATTAAAAAATTATTTAGGCCATCTAGAAATAAAATATAGAATCCAGATATAAAACTACAGAAGGATTGACTTTTTCTAAAATTTTTTCCCAAAAAAATTTTGTATATTGAAGTTCCCAAGCTTTAAACTTTTGATGCCTACTATGTTCCATAATAATAAAATGTAAACATATTCTTTTCTCAACTGGATAAAAAATTATTCAGGCCATCTAGGAATAAAATGTAGAATCCATGGATGACAAAGCAGAAGGATTGACTTTTTCTAAAAAATTTTGCCTAACACAAGTTTGTAATTAATATTTTGAGTAGTGGTTTTTAGAATAATTTATCAAAATCTTCGTATCTGTGTTTGTCCGTTTTGTTGAATACTATCTAAAAACATAATGAAAATTTTAATATATTTTTTTTGGAAATGGCACGTCAATGCAATTTGAAATTGTACGATCTTAATTCACGATAAATATATCTTAGAATATTTTGCTCTAATTTAATGGCGAGAGCCTTACTGAAATATTCAGGATAAAAAATTGTCTCGTCAATTTAGACATTTTTAGGGGGAATCTATTACGTAAACAAATTCAATGTTCAATAATATGGCGAAGCTGTCCAATAACTTTAAAATTTTGGCAAAAATATTACTCTAAGTTGTATATTGCCATGTTATTAGACAGTTTTATAATTTTTTCAGAATATTGAATTTCTCTAATCAACCCTGTATACCTCACTGATATTAGCTATGACGTATAACTTCAGTAAGTACTAACTATTAAGTTTCTATGCAAATAATAAGGTATCGAAATTTACGTTTAATAAATTTTTGGTATCTAAGATACTATATATATATATATATATATATTACAGTAATGCTTTAGGCATGAAAACGTAGAGCTTCAAACTATTCATATATATATATATATAT
>CABFPE010000357.1:529577-548533 GCA_900660155.1 Hofstenia miamia
TGGTTATCCTGATAATGTTCTCCGTCGCTCATCTAATGCTGCCATTAATCCATCGCCTCAAACTGCACTTTGTGAAAAAAAGTCAATTTTTTGGAAATTTCCCTATATCGCTAGTCTTTCAAAAAATCTCGAAGCCTCAGTAAAAAATCTCAACAAGAAACTCACTTCAACTCAAATCAAGCCTGTCTTTCAATCATTCAAAACCAGTAACATATTTTCAAACAAAGATCCCATTCCAATGTCTCTACGCTCTTCTCTTGTTTATAAATATCAATGTCATAAGTGTGAGCACTTATACATGGGAGAGACTAGAAGACATCTTCAAACCAGAATCCGAGAACACCTCTACGGTCATCTTCGCTCAGAAGTCTTCCTCCATCATCAAAGCCATGTCGCCACCTCATCTAATTTGTCAGTCATAATCTGTCGCCCATCTTCAAAGGTAGCCGAAGTAATTGCAATCAAAGAAATTCGCCCGTCACTTAACAATCAAGTGGAAATCAAACTTCACCTCTTCTAAGCTGTCAATCATCCTTTCAATCATTCAATCAATCATTTCATTGCAGTATATCTAAACTTTATTTTTAATCGCCGAAAGTACTACAAATATTATTCGCCAACGTGTTCGTTTGCATATATATATATATATATATATATATATAAACAATTTATATATCATAGGAATATCTGAAAATAATTTATATGTAAATTTTGAAAGCAAAATCTGTTTGAAATCTTTCCAATTTTGTTCTTCTTACATTTATTAAACCAATTGATGCTTTTCCATTTGATAATATATACTGCATATTCTGTAAAATGCACAACAGTTTACATATATAATAATTTATTGTCCCCTTGTATGTTAAAGACAGCACTACCCAAGTAAAATGACAATTTATTCAAAGGCATAATTACCAATAAAAGCTTGTGTAGTATTGGATTAAAAAATTTTATCGTGGATTCACGTCTATGTATTGGGTGTGAAATGGAGGTGTATAATTTTTAACTTGGCAAAACCATATAATCCACTTGTAGCAAGACGCATTTTTTAATCGATCTGATCCCGTCCCAAATGTTGCCTTAGACCCTATCCCCCAATAAGTAACCTCAGTCATGTGTAAAGTCGATCATGTTGACATCTTTTTTAAAATGCATCTTAATTACTCTTGTAGTTTCATCTGTCAATTTACAATCAATTTGTTATAAAAACATTCATAATTTATTTGAACTTGAATATAAATTCCTAAGGTAAAACAAGGTTTTGAAAATTTAACAGAAGTATTTAGCATTTATAATTGCTAATTACTTTGGAAAATATGATAAAAATACATTCCTAATGGACTACGACATTTAAAAGCATTAGTTTCAATTGAATCAAGATCGGTGTGTTTCAAGAGACCATTTTGAAAATATGTCTTTCAAATTATGAACGAGTACTTTTAGAAAAGTAATAACAGGTTAACCATTAAATCCTAAAATATTTAAAATATTTTTGAAAATAGGAGTACGTTGTTTCCCCTTAGTTAAAAAAATTTGAAATATCATTAATATGTCTCACCCAGATTCAATCTCAAAGATGACATGGACTGGGCAGGGGTGATTGAAATAAAATTTCAGTAATAGGCATCCAACTATTTGTAGCAGTGCGTACAACCCAAAACAGATAATCGGCTGTGAACAAATTATCAATGTATTCAAAAATAAAATTTCCTTTTTTAGTTTCTCAATTGGCTGTGAACACTTGAGTAAATAAAAATACGCTTTTCATACGTTTTGAAAATAAATTAGTATCCAACAGTAAAAAATATATTTTACTTAGAAAACATCATCATATTACATTTTTCTTTAGAGAAGTCGATAAAAACAAACAAATTTGCGAGCCTCCGTTTGTAAAAATAGTTACTATCGCGGTCGAACCCAAACCACACCTCGATACAAAGCACTCCAATTCTGTTTTATTGCTTTGATGACATTCTTTTCTATATAAAAGGATTTTGTTTCAACCAACATACGAAAGCGCTCTGAATAAATGTTATTGCATTTTGAAAGAAATCAAGTTACACTTTTGGGAATGTTGAAATTGAATGTAGATCAAGTTGATATAAAACAGCCTTTTTCATCAAAGGCTATCTCCTTTATTTATTAAGCACTTGTATTTACGTAATTGTTTTTAATTCAGCGGAACACTTT
Source organism: Hofstenia miamia (assembly GCA_900660155.1). NCBI lineage: Eukaryota > Metazoa > Xenacoelomorpha > Acoela > Hofsteniidae > Hofstenia > Hofstenia miamia. Next base: position 531,768 of record CABFPE010000357.1, read on the forward strand.
AATCTATAAAACAATGAACAAACAATTATGCGAATAGAGTCAGCAGGGAACTACCAAATACCATCATCTTCCGCCAAATTGAAATATAACTGGAAAATTTTCTGAACTAAGTTAATCTTAGAAAGGTTTCAAAGATTTAAATGATTTTTATTTCATTTGTCTATCATGTTTTAAAATTCACAACGTTGCAAACAGAGCTTCAAAATCTATCTATGCAAACTTGTCAACGAGCTGGGGCAATCTGAGCCGAGCCGTACTTGAACAGTGCATGGATATATAGCGAGCCTAAAACGAGACTTATTTAAACAGCTAATTTATTCTTCTTTTCTTATTGCTTCTTTCAATATATGTTTTTTTTGTGTTTCTTATAGTCACATTTTAAATTTTTGTTAAATGATTGGAAGAAATAGGTAAAAAATTCTTAGAGCGTGGGGTTTTTAATTAAATTACCAAGCTAAGACGAGCCCATTGAACGGTTTTGCTTGGCGAGCTATTTGATAAGTCTGTATCTATGTTTGAAACTAACTCTTTAACTTTAAGCACAGATTAAACTGAAATCGTGAACTTCTGCATAAAGAATTGTTTTATGTTGAGAAAAAATACCATGAACTACTTATGCATATACGGTGTGCGATTGCAGGCATTTCTGAAATCAATTCAATGACCAGTGCAATGCGGCCTATTCATTGCAATTAAATGCAAACCAGATAATGGATTAAACAAATTATCGTTTCAGTTACTAAAAGTTCTCATTAACATAAATTATGCAATAAAATTACAATTTTAAATTCTTATGCAAAAACATTAGCAACCTAATCTTTATTAGGGAGAGTCCTTGACGTCCCAATGTCACAATGTTTCCTAAATCCGACCAGACTCGCCCCAATGATCAGTGTTGGAACCGTGTCTAGGTTTCTCCCCATAAATGGGCGCAGTAGCTCACGAGCACGGCACGGCACGGCACAAAAATCTATAAAATTTTCGTTGAATGTAAGAGGCATCTTAGATTAAACCTCTATGAAAAAAATGTTTTTTGACGACAAATATTTTCTATAGTTAAACAATTTGTTCAAAAAAGAAAACTTAGATAATTTCAATAAGCAAATTAATAGAATTTGAAAATCAAAATAACAAATATATTTGACACGTATTTTAATGTTAACATGAACAGGGCACATGCACCAAATTTTCCTGTAGAAATGGGCCCGACCACTGTACGAGCACGTCACGGCACGGCAGGGCACGCTATAAAGCACTGTAAGTTTCCAACACTGCCTTGGATGGGAGGGTCAGATGTTTATTTGCATTTATGTTAATTTATGAGAACTACAGTAATAGAGACAATAATTAGATGTGCAGTAGTACACATCACAGATTAGTTACAATTAAGACTGTTAAGAGAATTCTGAAAGGTAAGACACTCTCAGAAAAATGTGTAATAGGGTTTCTGTATTTCTATAATTTCCAGTGTATCACAATTTAAAATATCCAAAAATTATATTAGAGAAATTTGGAAGTCCACTATAATTGCCTAAATTATATAATTTACTTTAAAAGCCTTTATTAAAAACATTTATTAGGAATCCTTTTAATTAAATAGCCCTTAACAAAACCACTTATAGATAAGTTTAACACATCGACAAAATAGGAAATATTTATAATTAATAGAAAAATGTGATTTGAGGAAACAGTATAAATCCTATTGTTTGTTTTAATGCCCAAGTAGAATTCCCATTGCGAATTCTATTTGAAAATCTGTATAATAAGATGAAATACAAAACCTACTATGCTGTGATTTTTAATTATATTAGTAGTATTACAGGTATTATTCCAGACAATTATGAATGAGTATATTTTGCATTATAATTCGATGAAAAATAACATTTTGGAAAAATATGCCAGTTGATATACAACGTAGACAGTTATTGGATACAATAGAAAATATTCTTGTTATTTAATTGTGCCAGAAATTCCTGAAGTGAAATTTGTTGTCTAGTACGACATATTGTTTAGAATTAATCATACTGTACATATTATATAAATGTATATATTTAAAAACAACAATTATTGGCTTACCATAGAATTTAAGTTATAAGNATATATATATATATATATATATATATATACATATATGTACACATATGTATACATAATGTATATGTATATATAAAGTTCTCGCGTGCCCTTGCACATGGCTTTTGATGTTTATGGCCCACCTTCCCTTTCCATACTAGTATGTATGTTCTAGTATATTCTCAACATTTTTTACCCAGTCAAGTGCAGGGTTTAGTTTTCAGTCCTAGGCCCAGTTCTGTTCCATGAAGTTTTCTCATGGTTCCACTGGTTACGGTCTTGTACACCTAGTTATGCTCCCATACTGAAGTAAATAAGCTAAAATTACGCATTGCTAAAGTGGCATACTGAATATATTAGTTTTGCAAATATAATGTATTAGGAAATATTGGATTAAAATGATCCTGTGTCCAGTAGAAATCGTCTTTTTGGGTCTTATTTCCGGTCCCGATGCTACGTGAATATAGTTTTAACTCCAAATTATCATCCTGCTCACTTCAAGTTTTATATATGATTAGATATTACCTGCACGTTCAGATGTGCCGGCCCAACTATCACCACAAACAAACTTTTACTTAAAAACTTATCTAGATAACCTAGATTTGGTTTAGTAATTTCAAAAATTTTGCTAAGCCAATAATTCAGCAAATTAAAATTGTACAGTTTCAGAAAGTATATATGCTGCCATTAACTTTTAAGACTAGTAAAAACTTCAAGTGTAGTAAATATAATATGCAATTCATTTGAATGTTTGAATAAAATATTCTACACACTTAATGATGACATACATTTATGTTAACCTTATCAATAATCACCAAACAAAACTGTACAAATATTGACCTTTGAAAAATACGTAATAGCATTTTAATCTTGTGATATGCTTTATCAATCATTCTCTATCATTCTTTTTGCAATAATACCAACTGCCATCAGCTACCACGTTGCCATATCTTCGGCATGTATGTCGCATTTATATGGAACATTGCCTCTTTCGAAGCTCTTAGTCGAAAAAGGTCATAAAGTAACATATGTGACTTCTAATACATGCAAAGAGCGTGTTTTAGAAGCAGGTGCGAGTTTATATCTTGAAAAGACGTGGAATATTGGTACGTTTACTTCGATATTAAGCTTAAATCCAATTATAGAAAACTACAATAAGATCAGGCTGTTCCGAAACTGGTCTGAGGTAGTGTCGTTCGAAACATATCAATGGGTAGAAAGCCTAAAGCCTGAACAAAGACCAGATGTTCTCATGTCTCATCCCTTTTGCTATAATATATCAACAATTGCTGATTACTTTAATATTCCCTTTGTTTCTTTTTACTCAAATGGGATATCTTTCCCCACTAAAGCCAACAGCAAAGAAATAGTAGGCGATGTTTCTAATTACATTTCAGATAAAAGCTTGACATATCAAGCCCTGGCTAGAGTTCAGTGGACTGTAATGAGTACAGCTCTGGACTTGGTTTTTTCTTTCAATAATATCAACGAAATCCGTAAGATAATGAAGCTTCCATCATTTTCCCGCTATTATCATCTTGTAAGGAGTTACCCAACCATTTGTCCTTTTTCAGAGCCATTTGTAAAGCATGGCCATGTAGAAGAATTATATAGAATTTCCTTAACAAAGTATGTAAATAGTAAGATAAAAATCGATGCAGATGTGATAGATTGGTTAAATAACTCAGATAAACCCGTTATCTATATGGCACTCGGAACGTCTACTCTTATTTCGGACACAATGGTGCAAATGCTTGCTCAAGCTTTCGACGAGCAGAGTGATTTCCGAATACTTTGGTCACTATTAAAGCGAGATAGTGAAATTAATGTTGTAAGTACATACATACTATTTAGTAATTATTCTACGTAGTTCCAAGCTTTTAAGGTGAAAAAAATATTTCGGTGGAAATATGACCCATTAGTACCCATTATTAGGCAGTGGGAAAATCATCCTTGCTCAATTAGAGAAAAATTTTTATTTAAATAAACTGTACGCGTTTGCTAATTCCTTCTGTTGTACGACAAACCTCATGTTTTTTAAGATGATCAATAGCGTCTTCCTTGTAGTCATTTAATATGAAGTATGGATATAAGTAATTGAAACCGAATTCAAAGATTGATTTCTTTAATAAGTTTTTAGTTTAAGCACTTTTTTGCTAAACTTTTTTTGAGAAGTTTTTTAAATAGCAAATTTTAAAACTGAACAAAACTTGGTTACTTATAATTTCAATTCAGTACTCCGTGATTATTCTGATAAAATGGAATAAAAAAATTTCAATTTTTGTTCAATTAATGTTTTTTGTTTTTAATATGTTTATTGACGTGTTTGCAGCAGACACCACCGTGAATATCAAGATTTCATGTTTCGAAATTCTTTGTTCGGGAATGTTAAGCAAACAGATCTTTCCAAAGTTTTCTTTTACAATTAAGTGTAAAACAAAAATAAAGAGAACTTTTTGAATATTAGTCAGCACAATTTCAAATTGACATTATAAAATTTTCAAGTTCATTATATATTTCCAAATATAATTAAATATTTTTTCTAGTTTTTGCAAATCATACAAAATGATTTTGTTATATACAAAGAAATATATCATCAATCTATAATTAACTATTTCAAAGCTGCGCATTTTCAGTTTAATTTAATACTTTGGAAGCCATTTAATGATCTTACCTTAAAATATAGCCTGTTCAGTCTATTAATTCAATTTCCCAATTATTTACATACAACTTTCCTTTTATTGCAATTTTGGCAGCAAATAGGTTTAATGCCTTAACCATGTCCATCATTAACGTCAAGCCTGAAGCAATAAAACAAGCAATTCAAGATATTCCGGAATTGTTTAAGAATAATTTGCAAAATTGAGGGTTTCTTATGTAAAGCCTAGATTCAATATTTTTCAAACATAAAAAATGACAAGTTTCTTATTTTTTTACCGAAGTTATAATTACTTAACAGTGCAACTGTTAATTAAGCCTGAATTTGGCAAACTTTAAGTATATTGAACAAACATAGTTAAAATTTTAATAAATATCGCATTTCAAAAATAATCGTAGCCATTTGTCATACAGCAATTTTTTCTACAGAATTCTATTTTTTTCTCATATGTCGCTATGTACCCCCTGTTATACAGCTATGTACGCTTTTTGTAGCATTTTGTATATACATGGCAACATATAACAATTATATGCCACATTACATATATGTTGATCATACTTAATGTTAATGCGAGTTGTTGATTTTTGATCTTCATATTTGCTCTTAGAAGTTTCAAAAGAAAGAGAAACAGCTTAGCTTCACAATTTTCATATAAATAATTATGCGAACTGCATACTAAACCTATTGAATTTTTCTTATTCTATGTGTTTCCCTATTATATTTGCCTAATAAATTTGCTTGATATAAATATTAGTTAATTAATTTTTAAAATAAATACTATTGTCGTTTTGCTATCTATATATTATAGTTTATTTTAGGTTCCAAATTTCTTTATGAAATTAGACCAAACCAATAAGTTTTAGTCATGGTCAAATGAAAATCACACTAAGATATTAAAGAGAATTTTACATCAGTAAAAGCAATAATTTTGCATTATAATTTAAATGACTAATTAATATTTAGAAAACTAAAAGTCACGTATTGATTAAGCGATTTCTTCCTCAGATATCAATATTCCAGAGAAAGGAGATTGTTGGATTTATTACACATTGTGGTGCTGCCTCAATTTTCGAAGCCACCTCATTAGAGATTCCTTTTATATTTTTTCCCCAAGGTCGTGATCAATATTTTATAGCAAAAAATGCCAACAATTCTGGGATTGGAGTGTACTTGAAGTCACCAACCAGCCCTAGTGATATTAAAGATGTTTTGTTGCAATTTAAAAATCGTCAAATTGAACTACACAAAAAGATTTCTGAAATTAAGAGATCAATTAATGATGCAGACAAATGGGAACAATTTGATTCTATGATAAAGGCCTTAATAAAAGACAAAAAACACAGTCGAATGGAAGTTGAAGACGAATTCGATTATACAGTTAAGATTGGTGTCACACTAATTATTCTTACTTTGATGTTGTTAATTGGTATTTTTGCATTCATTCTTTATGCTTGTATAAAGTGTTTTTCTAAAGGCAAAGCAAAGTTGAAAAAAAATTAGTTTGCAGTGTAAATTCTATTTGTTTTGTAGGAGTGGTATTGGATTTGTACTTTTTAAATACTACTATGCATTAACCCAACGTTAAGATGAGTGCCTTATTATAACATAATTCAATATTTTAAATTGGCGCATGCATGAATTAAGGTGATTTTAAAACATTTCTAATACTGTGACTTTCAGTGTGCGTTAATTTATAAGATAATGTAGAACAGTGATAAACAATGTACTTGTTTTGAGCTTTAAGTGATTGGTAAAGAGATATTGTAACATAGTCAAGTGATTTCACATTCATTTTACATTGGATTCATATATTATTGTAATTTTTTTAGTATTGTCAATATTAGTTACTGAAATTATGTTAACAATCTAGTAAGTATCAATGCTATAAGATTTTTTTAAATTTGTGATTTTATGAATGTTTAAAGAGTTATTGCAAATAAATTGCACAAGTTTCCTCTTCACTATATGCTGTGTCTTGATATCCATAGATATTGTAATTCATGCTATTTTTATATATATAGTGGCTAAAGTTACCCTTTTATGGACTCACTTTAAGCAGTTATCTTATAAGTTTTCACTATATTTAGGGTCTACATTTTTAATGTTTTCACTCATTGATAGCATAGTATCTAAAAACGGTGGTAGTTGTAAAGCAATACATATATAGAAAATGAATGTTTTGAGATAAAATTTAGCAAAAGCTCTATAAACACAAAATGGATTTTTCTCAACTATTAAATGAAACTGAAATATATAATCAACTAAGGTTGAAAGTACAGAACAAAACATTTCTTGATACAGCTAGAATCCTAACAAAAGCTCTTTTACCTCTTAACATGGGGAGCATTCTGGTAACTGCACTTTATGTGATTAGTGTACAGTCATCTCTACAAACAGAAGCCCTTTGTTTAGTTATATTAATAAGGGTATTTAAATATTTAACTTTCTAGCCTTTTCACTGACATGTACAATAGTTTGTTGGGATGCATTACCAGCTGATTACAAACATCAAATGGAATTTAATCATCTATCAAATTTTTAATAAAAATGGAGTTACACAGATAGATCTCTCCTAACATTTATACTTAGCTCTAGCCCTATAAATATATTTTATATCCAGAAACTTAATGGTTGCTAAGCTTAATCCATCAACTAGTTGTGTAGTTTATAACTTATTATCAACATTAAGAGAAGCTACTTTAGTTTATTATTTTGATAGCTTACCTATCTTTAAATAATTTAGTTAATTATTTCAATAAGGAAACATATGAGAGCAAATTCAACAGGTTTTATTCAATCTTATTTTGCAAAAGTGAATACACTAATTTAATAATGAATATATTAATGAATATAATATGTTAAATTATACTAATGATTTTGCCATTATCTAACTTCAAAGTAATTTTGAGTTCAAAACCAATACTTGATTTCTCATTTATGTGCAATTGCATCATAAATAAACAAAGCAAGCAAGTTGTACAAAACAGACAACCATTACAGATGAATAGCATTACATTCACTAGTTAAAATAAATAAATTAGATATTGTGACAAAGATATTAAACTCTGCTCTCCTTCTATATTTACAATTACCAATTTCAATATTAATATTTGCATATATTCTTCAACAGCATGCTATTTTGTTTATTGTACCTGTTTTTATTCTTATAAATAGGTGTGATTTATTCATTTTGCTTCTCTTCAGTTATTCTCAGTGAATTTGTTCTTACTTTTTATCTTGACTATATATTTTATTAAAAATTGTGTGATTCTACATTTGTCTGCATAGTTAAAGGGCACCCAGATGTGGTACAGCTGGACTGGTATGGTTGAGGTTTTTGTTGTACTGCATTTCATTTGTAACTAAAATAAACCTTTATTGCTATCACTGAAATTGCATAAGATGAGAATTGCACTGTGCTTAGGTTTCTTAACTTAGCACATAAGTTTCCCTCACTGCACCCAAGACTTAGAGCTACATTATTCTTTATCTTAGTTAGAGCTCTAGTCTTATATGACTCTTTCTTTAGGTTATGTATCAGCTTGGCTGAGTGTGGTCACTCTTCCCTAACATGATCTCCTGTTTACTTTTATTAGGGTTGTGTATTATAGCAGGAGGAGTTAGTTATTAATTTGTAGCACTGGTAAATCCATGCTTCAACTCAAAACCCTCAATAGATAGGTTATAAGGATTGCTCACTGATTCCATATGGATGCCACAATATATTGATTCATATACAAACAATCCAATAAAAAGGTACACTAACAACTATTCTAATTACATTTTAAAAGGACATCAACAGTTTGTATCTGAAAACATATATTTAAAGATACTAAGATTTAAATCAAAATTCAGAACTACTCATATCACTCCCAAACACATTACTCCTGCAGTATAAGTATAGAATACCATACTAAAAATATATTGAAGAGTAATTGATTTATTACAAGAAAACTTTGCATTCTAAGAATCTAACTTTATAAAAATGATTAAATGAATTTTTTACAATCACTGCTGTTTATTCTTGGCACAACCATTCACAAAGTACACTGATTACATTTGCAATCAATATTTACAAAGATCAAGTGATTGCACATGCACATTATTATTCATTCCATGAAGAAAAGGTATTAACATTCAAAGTTGTCATGTACATGCCATTCTTGCCAATAATTGAACTGGACTTTGTCTGTCCAAAATCCAACTAATTTGTTAACAAATACTAAATACACTAATTCTTCCACAGGATATCATAAAGTTTTACAAAATGATTAAAATAATTAAATTAAAAGCAATAATATCTCAATATAAAAATTTTACACTTTAGGTTAGCATCTATCCTTAAGCTAAAATTTATTGAGCATAAGACCACTTATGACAAGCATTCTTTGGTTTTTGTAACTATTATACCTGTTATTAATGATGTTCTAATCCATTTTAGTCATGGTTAATGAATTTTTGAATATTATGTGTACATAGAGTTTTATGCTTAGTAATAGGACATTAGATTGTCCTATGTTAAATTTGATTTGCATAATAGAATTGAACAGATAGTGAACTGTATCTTATAGTAAACTATGTTAAACTTTTTGCTGCATTAAGTTAAATCTAGAAATTGAAATTTTTAGTTAAATTAAAGTTATTTTGCTTAACTGTATTTGTTTCAGATCAATTTCAAAAATATTGTTGCTACCTAAATGCCAAAAATTGTTATAAGCATAGTTATGAAATGAAATACTACCTTAAGAATGATTCTTTATTACATAAGTAATTGTACACAGAGTAAATTGCATAATTCAAAGTTGAGTGTACACATTCTCTAAATGTAATTAGTTGGAACCATAGATAACTAAATATTACCTGAATGCAAAATGCTTGACAAGTGGCACTCAATATGTCACAATAGTTTGAAGGGTTAAATTAGAGTAAGTGGGGAGTATTTTAAGTGCTCCAACATCAAGCATTATATTTCACAATCATGTGTTTATTATTGCAACATATTCATTAAAATTAAGCATCACTTGCCAACCATTTCACATCCAGTTAATATTTAGTTATCTATGGTTGGAACACAACAAAATGTCTGTAAGGCCTATATTGTTTTGTTAGGAAGGGTTGCACATCAACTCATTGAAATTGTCATTAATGAAATGCAGTAATTTGTATTACATATAAAGGAGTTGTTCATGAAATTTGCTTATCAAATCATTGAGCATCAATGCAATCAGTTGGAATTAAGTTTGTTCAAGCAGTGACAAATTGTGATTATATTGGAGCATGCATCATAAAATTTATTTGTATAACAATTGACAGTAACTAGAATTTGCAAACATTTTCCTAATAAAATATTTTATCCCATCTAAAATGCTGATAGAGATTAATTAGAATGTACATTATGAAAATATATTATTGCTTTATCACACTCATCCTAAATATAGATTAGACTTCTTATATTATATGCTTAAAGTAGCTATTTCAATTTTAATTGAAGATTGTTATGCTTGAAAAATTGCAATTAAAAAGGAATTTGTTTTAAAATCTTTATGATATGAAATTCCAATCTACATTATCCTATGTGCTAAGCATATGTCTTTAACTTGAATCTGTTTGAGAACAGGGACATTATACATGACTATGAAACCCAAGTAATTATTTAGTCATTAATTTAACTACATGCCTGCTACTCTTTCAAATAATTTGCAAATATAAATATGAATATTTAAAAAATTTCATCAATGTGCATATTTGTTAAAATTTTCAATAATAAAATCTAAAAATCTTATGAGTAAAGTAACAGTTGCCAATTAAATAAATTTTGTGAACACATTTTAGTGTGAATTGCCAATTAAAACATTCATTTCATTCTGGATTTTTGCTGGCATTAGCACATTCCCAGCTTGACATCAAACTTAAGAAATCTGCTCTCAAAATATCATCAATTTTCATTAAAACTTGGATATTATATTCAAAAATATTAAGAACATATTTACAAACACATACTAAAAACTAAAACACTTGGTCTGGCTGATACAAACAACAATTACCAATGTTGCAATTCTCTATAGATACTTTTGTTTCATTTTTGTGTTTGTATGGTACTGAGTAATAATGTATATACATTTTTATAATGATTTTACATAATCCATGGAGCTTTGAGTTCAGGCCCATTTCATTGTGAAAACTGTGATTATACCCATTTTTGTGTCAACATAAATGCAAAAATCCTTGCAAAGTATTTACTCATATATATTTTATGTTAACATAATTAAGCAAAATAGTGAAAAGCTAAAGTGAATATATAAATGATTAAAATTACAAACATAATTCCATTAATTAATGTAATAGTATTAATTTCAAAGCTTACCATAAATGGTTTTATTTAGGTATTTATAGCTGAAGTATTTCTTTGTTACTTTGAAGAATAGTATTAGCATTGCAATTCTATAGCATAGAAATGCTAAAGAGAGATAGTTTAGTTGAGTTTTATTAAGTGTTTTATTTAAATTGTTTTTAATTTAATTTAGGAATGTTATAGCTTATTAAAGACTATTGAATATGATCAGAAAAGTTAATATTGCAAAGGTAACAGCAAATTCTAATGCAATTTTCCTTTAGAAACACCGTAATTATTACCAAAGGCCTGATTATAATTTGAGCACCTAAAAACAACTAAAAACACCCAAAGCCACTACTTTTTAATAACACCACCTTTTCCGCAAATTCCCATTTTAAGCAACTATTTAAACTATTTAAGTAACAATTCGTCATTTTAAGTTCAATTAGTTAGTCAATTTTAAAGATTTGGGAAAGTAGAATCTCTATTATGTTCCATGGAAAAATGAGGGCTTAAAGCAACTTCAATGTGTTGTGGAAATACTGCAATCTTGGTAAAAATTCCTGCAGAATATTGGGCTTCTAAATTGGCATCCACGGACTTTGCTTCTGTCAAGCAAGCCTCAATTGTTGCTTGTGACGTTGACTGTACCTTTAGCTCTTAAAATGCAATCTATACCAACAAATGTTAAAATTTTCTTGAGACCATCAATGAAAAAAAAATTATTTTCATACTGTAATGATATCAAATATAGTTTAGTTACTACCTATTTTTTAATTTTGAGAATCTATTTTGAGTAATTTATAGCACTTAAGCACCACTTAAATTGGTCTCTTTTTAACACCTAAAATCCTGTCTCTGATTATTACCAATACCATAATTTAATATAAAAGCAATGTGTTGTATTATTCACAAGAAAAATTTGTTTTCAACTTCTTAAAATATTATGTCTCACATGTAATACCATAACATTTCAGGATATTGGATATGGAATTGCAGAATCAAGGTATTACAGGTGTTTTAGAAACACCACTAAATATAAACATTTTGTTCATTACAAATCTATGTAAGAGTTGCAACAACTAACATCAAGCTCTCAGCTTAGTCAACAAAAAATTCATTGTAGATAACTGAATTGTCACAAACTAAATATAGGCCATATTAGAAACCAATATAGCATAGATATCTTCAGAAGAATTTGGTATGCATTTTATTCCTGCATTTCTTGTTGAGAGATTCTTAAAATTATATCTACTGTACTACAGAACATGCTTCCATATTTCCCATCTAACATGTTGATCATTTGCATTTCGCAATTTACAATACTTTAATTTTTGAAATTCCAAAAATGGAAAAGTTTTACAGTATTAAATTTCTATGTTATTGTGAGTCCCAGATCTTTAGCTAAACTTTAATTGGAGCTATTATCAGAGGCATAGACTGAGTTTCTTTATCACCAACAGTAATATTTAATGGTTAGAGATTATTCTTTGAACAAGTTTCTAGTTCCATGCAATCATTTACAATATTGTCAATATTAGAACTGTATAATCTATCATCAGAATGCAAAAATATTTTGCTAAAGTTACAGCTTAAATGCAAATTATGTACATATAGGATTAACAAAATGGGGCCAACGAATTACCCTTGAGGAACGCCACTTTTAACTGGAAGGAGATTGAGGTTGATGCCACCACATAGCACTCTATGAAATTGATAAGATAAAATTTCAGTAAACAAAATAGATTTCCAAAAAACTTTAGTTTTGTGATTATCAAAAGCCTTTCTAAGGTCAGTGTATAGAACATATGTAGGATGCAATAAGGCATTATTGAAGTAAACATAATCAAGATATAAAAGTAGCTGACTATATGTATTTCATTTACTTACAAAACCAAACTGTTGTTCAGATAAGAAGAGATTAAAAATGCTTATATAAATGTTGGTAAATTAGTTTTTCAAGGATTAAAACTAATTTCGGTAATAGCTGATTGGTCTGTAGTTTATAATTTAATTTTTCTTGCCACTTTTGTGAATTGGAATAATGTTGTTTCTTTTTAAAAACATCAGGAAATATATGTGTTTGTTGACAATTGCAAAACAGTAATAAAATATATGGTGCCAATTCCGACAAAAATCTTTTAAGGAAGTAATTGAAATGTTATCACTCCATAATACATTTTTATTAGACATTTCTCTTATAAGCCTTATTACTTCTGTTAAGGATGTATCAATATCGTTTAAATTTCGGGGCTCATTTTCACTAATAAAAACATCATCTGATTGAAAGACTAAAGTTAATGAATGAACTGAATGCAGATACAATTTCTAGCTTCCTTTGGAAGATTTTATCTTTCAATGCATTGGATAAATTTAGTTTTTTCTCTCTAAACAGTGTAAAAGTTTGTAGTATGCAATTGTAGAATTTTTAGCTGAAAATTCTTTTCCAAACGCTATTCTATCTAATTCCATTAGTTCAAAATATTCAAGAAAACTTTTTAATTCTTCGTTCTTATTTATTCGGGGGGAAGGCAGTCAATAACATCTTTGGAACACAGTCAACCCAGAAAGATAAATATAAATGAAATGTTGAAGATCTTAATGATTACTTCACATCTATTACTAATGGTGATAATTATGTGAAACATTTGATATGTCCATTTAAAAAAAGGAAATATGTCAAAATCAAATAACACCATATCAGAATACAAAATTCTTATAAGATTAAAGAAAACAGCAAATTGTCCAAATAAGATTAACTGATCTGTCTTAAAAGAATTTGCTCCTAAGCTTGCAGACCAAGTTACTAAATGTCTTGAATTTATCATTAAATGCAACTTTTGCTCCACAGATCTTCTATTGTACCGGAAGCATAAACTATACCAAGCAAAGCTTGTAAATACGTTTCTTGCTATATCTCTTACATGTATTTTGCCTAGACTCCTAGAGAAAATTGTAGCTAATAGATATCTAAAACATGCTAAAAATTTCATTACAGAGTTCAAGTAAAGAGCAAAGTTTCTGACTGGTTACAAATTGCAAAAGGATTGCCACCGGAAACTGGGTTAGTTATTTTCTTTTTATGTTTTACATTGAAGACCTTGTGGTAAAATTTAGTCACAACTGTTCTTGCTTAAATAAAATTATAAATTGGAAGGTAGAACAGTAACAAATGAGCATTAATAATACTTTCTTAGTGAAGGAATGATAGGGAATTCCAATGGTACTCCAGGCGATTTTAAACGCACTGAATGTGCGTGGCTTTGACATATTGATCAAGGATATCATGCCTTCATGACTTATGTTTTACACTGACAAAAACTCATACTGTACTCGGTCAGCACTAATCGCCAACCCCATGCTACACATAGAATCTATGTTAATTGAAAGGCTTCTAAAAATTTTTTCTTAAACATACTATGTGGAAGAGTAACATCATTTACCCTTTCACTGGATATTAAAAATTTTACATAGATTCCATTGCCAATGCATTTAGAGGTGAGATTTTGATAAATTTCAATTCATCAGTCAAGATTCAATAAACTCAACTATTCTTGCAAATAAGTGCTGTTCAACCACAATGTATCGTTAGATGTATTACTAGTATTACTACAGTAAAACAAATGAGAGATGTACTGCATAATCGAAAATCGAAAAGGTTTTAAATTATTTGCAGAAAAGCATTTCTGACCAAATTTCGAAAGTTAGAGGATTATGGGACAACATATCATGGGGCAATAAATTATATTTTTGGGATGCAATAGACATAAAATAGAAAAACCTTGTCCCATGAGAACCATACATAATGGTGCTATTTTAACTAGTGTTCTGTGGCAAACGGCTGTGGCTAATGGCCAGCTGAGGCCAAATATTTTGTTTTACGGCAAAAATCCCGGCAAAGATTGATTTCTGAACATTATGATAGAAAATTTATTTCCATGATTTTTGTTTGTATTTTTGTTTTTAAAACTTTTCGCTTTGATCATTTTATTTTATTATTCGAACTATGAACATATTTTAATTGTTCCATTGAAAATCGCATTATTTCACTTAGTAGTAGCAAAAAGCGCCGACTACGGCGAAAAAAATCATGGCTAAAGGGAGCCTAGGTTAAAGCAAAAAACCCAACTGCCGGCATTTTACCTTTTTAACTTTGCAGAACATAACACTAATTTCAACTAAGTAAGGTATTCAGTCTGTTAACATAGCTATTCAGAACTTATAAAAAGGGAAAGTACACAGTTGTTAAAGAAATTTAGTAAGTGGAGCAAAGCTGATAAAAATTCAATATATTCTGGAGCAAACAGAAACATTACAGGGACAGCCTGGTGACAAAATTAAGTCATAAAATATATATTAAGTAGAATTATATCTTTTTAATGCCTAATTAAACGACTCTTTGGACTATTGGTGACATCTCTACAAGGTATTATATTTTGCGTTGAGAATTCAAACAAATATGGGGTGGGGAAGTCCTTTTAGCATTTATATAATCAAGAAATTGTTAATTTCGAAAATTACAAGCCCTGCTGCAAGCGCTTTACGTTCATACCTATAGGAATACAGTACTGGAAATATGTATTCGACCACCTTGCTATTTTGAATAAATAATGAATATTCATTGCACAGAGTGTGTTTAAGATTATAAATAAGTGTTATTTTGATTGACAAAGGAAAATCTGTATGTCTAATACCATAAAATATGTAGAATAACAATTGGCTATTAATTTTTAATCAAAATTAGAAAACTTGTATTGGAAAAATGTATTCCGACACCTGACAAAATTTTAACAAATAAACAAATCCGAAAAAAGTAAATTCAAAATAAGATTCATAAATTGATAATTGATGCACTACAAGCAATTATCAACAAAATTGTCTCTTCTAATATTTTGCAGGGTTTTCATTTGAGCGAATAACAGCTTCAAGGCGCTCAAGGATTTAAGCAAAAAGTCTTTCAATAAAGCTATTGTGAATTGCATAAACTTCTTTCTTTATTGCGCCCCACAGCTCGTATTCAGTGTGAAGGTATGCTGTACAATTCGATATTTGACCTCTTTCCACATATTTTCGATAATGTTAAGGTCTGGAAATTGGCCAGGCCAGTCAACAAGGATAGCACCCCATTATTGTTGAAGAATTTTTTTACTTCTTTTGAGGTATGATATGGAGCATCATCCTGCTGATATGTTGAATCATTTGTAAGGAGTCGGAATAGTTCCTTTTCGAGAATCCGAGAATATTGAAAGCTTAGAAGAGCACCAGTGATTGTTCAGATCTTGAGAAGGCCACACTTCCATATTACACCCCATACCATTACAGACTTCCCACCATACTTCATGGTGTCCCAAATAAATGGAGGCAATAATCTGAACTTCTGCCAGTTGGTCTTTTTATCAACATTCTTTTTGATGAGTCTAGGTCAAATCTTGACTCATCTGAAAATATAACATTAGACCAATGTTCAGATAAATTGTCTCTCATTAAATTGGCCCAACTCAGCCGGCGTAATCTTTGCTTTGAGGTTAAGAATGGCTTTTTTTGTGCCACGAAAGTCCCAATTGAGTACTTCTTCAGGATGTTTCGCACAGTTCTTGCAGTGACGAAGTGACCATCAGCCTATTCCTTGCGGAGTTCCTCTGAAGTCTTCCTTGGATTTTGCTTTGAAAGGCACAGAAGAGCTGATTGGGGGGGGGGGGG
>CABFPE010000357.1:559191-582213 GCA_900660155.1 Hofstenia miamia
AAATCATACCAGTCCCATACATCTTCGGATGCAGGGTCTGGGAGCACTGAATCGGACGCTTCTCAGTCTAAACAGAAGCTTCAAATGGTTTCTGTTTCCACTGAGACTGTGAGGCCCACGCTGCACCATCAGCTTCAAATGGTTGATGATGTTCGGGGAGAGGGTTTCCTTGCACCAGGAACCGCAAGGGTGGGCGTTAAACATAAAATTCTGGATTCCTCACCACTTACAGATGTTTCAGAGTCTTATATTAATCGACCTTGCCCAGACTCGGACTCGTCTGTATCCTCTACAAACTCTAAAACTTTAAAAACATTCGCAGATTGGAAAAATTTACTTCTATTGAAGGCGAAATACTACATCCTTATTTCAAACCTACCAAAAAGGCTAATTACATAGTGGATCGTAATACTCCTGCTGAAACGAAGGAACACATGCAAACTCTTCTGTGTTATCAGACATTGACTCCTTCGGCAAACGTCCTACCCTTCACTATAGACTCTTATAAATGTGCTCGTTGTAACACTCTACTCTTTTACGAACACACAATGCGAAATCATTCGAATGATGTTATTTGAATGCAAAAATTCATCCTTTTTTTGATGAAAATTTCAATCTGAAAAATTTACGACAGTTACTCAATAACTTACATAAACTCCATCAAATCGAATTGCTAAACATTGACTACAATTCTTTACAAATTATTTACTTCATTTGCGAGAAAGATATTTCTTTTCCTAATCTACACAAACTTTTGGAAAAAGTACAATGGCAATAAAGAATAAAGTAACATTGTCTTTCATTTACATCGAACGCGAAATTTTAATCACTCCCGAATTCTTCCAAACTTTAGAACGCACTGTAGAAAATTTTTTTGTTTTTCACTTTGATGACTAGGGTAGAGTGGGGTAAATAGGTCACGGGGTAAAGCGGTCATTGTGTAGTAGTTGAACTAAATTGAATACAGTTGACTTCTACTTAGTTGCATGTGCAAAATGATTCTACCACGCGATGGTTGATTCATTTGCTCACTGTAGATGAATATAACGCATTTTAATCTTGAGTCTCGACAACTGTACGTCCGTTTATTGTTTGTATAAGCACAGTAAATTTATTTGTGAGTGTTTTGCGATTGTATTTTTACCCATCCATCCAACAGCTTCAAGGTAAGTTTTTTACACTATTATATAACAGTCACAGAAGTGCGCCATAAAGCCTTCGTTTTTGCCAGAGCTCTCTATCGAAGAAAACAACTGACGCACCTCCCTAACAAGTGGAAAGACGAACAATTTGCCGGGAAAGAGTGGTGGTGGTCCTTCAAAAATCGCCATTCTGATATTTCATTATGCGTAGCAGAAAATATTTTGACATCAAGAGCCGAAGCCTTTAACAAAAAATGTGTTCAATGTTTTTTTGACAATTTTAATCCAATTTTTACGAGTCACCAGTTCAACGAGCACCCTGAACTAGTGTACAACTGCGACGAAACAGGTTTATCGACAGTCCCAAACGCGGGAGAGCTGTATGTGGCCGAAAAGGGGTCTAGAGCAGTGTCCAAAATTCAATCTTCGGAAAGAGGAACATTGACCACTTTAGTGGCNCCTCAAAGTCGGGATACATTGATTGCGAAATTTTTTTGTCGTTTATTAAGCATTTTGATAAGTACAGAAATCGTGTTCCAGGAATGTCAGTGGCGCTTTTTCTTGATGGACATGTTTCCCATGTATCAACGGAAGTAATTGAATACTGTATGAACGCAAATATTGAGTTATTTTGCATTCCACCACACACTTCTCACAGGTTGCAACCACTCGATACCCATTTTAACAAGCCCCTAAAAAACTGCTGGTCTGTGAAAGTGGATGCCTTCCTTAAGCAACAAAATCGCTTGGTCTTGAATAAATTTTTGTTCCATGAGGTATTCAATCCGGT
Source organism: Hofstenia miamia (assembly GCA_900660155.1). Lineage (NCBI taxonomy): Eukaryota > Metazoa > Xenacoelomorpha > Acoela > Hofsteniidae > Hofstenia > Hofstenia miamia. The sequence continues at coordinate 561,124 of CABFPE010000357.1, forward strand.
GTGGACTGAAATGCAATCTAAACGATCACTGATTGTAAAAGCCTTTGAGCATTGTGGAATTTTTCCGTTGAAAAATACTTGCACTGATGAGGAATTCAGCCTTTTTCAAAACTTTGAAGGTCAAACCAGCATCGAAGTAAGAAATGACCCTAATGAACTGTGCCCCTCTGAGGCTGTTTGTGCAAAAGTAATTATGCCGAGCCCCAAGAAGGATAAAAACCCACGGCATGATGCACCCCACACAGCGCTTCTGACTACTTCGGATTTTTTAGAGAAGAAAAAAGCTTCAAGCAGTAAAATGAAGTCAAAAGTACCTACGACGCAAAGACCAAAGGCCAAATCTCCAAAGAACAAGAAGATAAACTCAACAAGTTCAGAAATTTCATTTTCAGCTCCCTGTGCAATTTGCTTTCAATCTCTTGATGCTACTCCCGGTATGGAATGTTTCAAATGCCCCAACTGTCTCCAATGGGTTTGTGAGAATTGTTTTGCAATTGAACAGTGTGCCAACTGCAATTAAACTCAAATTAAGAACTGATTTTCAAGATTCAGTTTTGTTAATTTCTTATATTTGAGTAATTCAATTCATTTGACCCAATATTCATTTTGTCCGTGTTACCCCATATTTGACCTCTTTACCCCATAGTAGTTGACACTAGATGCGGATATTTTTTTTCTATCTACGGGATTAAATTGAGTATATTTTAACAATTTATTCTAGTATTCATATTGACATAACTATATAAGAAATATAGACTTTCATTTGCTGCTGGATCACAAAATGCATACGATTCGCATTTAATGTATCCAATTTACCCCGCTTTACCCTACATCGTTCTAAATAATGACTACAGTGACGACAGCATATCAAAAATGCTTTACACCGATATTATGATGAATAATAAACTACCAGCTATTCGTCCAATTGTTGATACACGACACGCAATTGATTTATGTCTTTATGCACAAGCTGCTGAAATATTGAATGAACACAATCAACTCGTTAATCTAGGCAAAGTCTCTATTCGTCTTACAATGCAATTATCAGACGTCACAGTAAGCGAATTAAATAGTTACTGGAATAACATTAAAGGTGAAGAATTGAAAACTGAAATATGGCCTGATATTGAAATTAAAGCGCCGTCACTAAGTTATCACTCTTCCATAGAAACAGCAATATCTAATATGCAAATATTGTTTAATCTAAAAGATAAAACTGACTTTAGTAAAACGTTATTCTCAGAAGAAAAAGTTCCGACCTTCAATGCCAAAGCAGCTATGTGGCTACTATCGATATTCTTGACGAAATTCGAAACACTATCTTTACCCATTGATAAAAAGTTACGCCAAAACATGTCGAAGACTACGAATTTCAAAATTGCCACAGCTCCCATTTCTACAAAAGCAAAAAATTGGCTATTAAGTGGCATAACTATTGCAACTAGCCCTCTAAAAGCAGACGCAAAAATATTTTACAGATACGAAAAATATTTTACATGCTTACTCTGCCAATACCACATTACCGGTATAATTCCCATTACAATCTTATGTTTCAAGCTTGGAATAGATTACAATGATATCACTCTCTTCTCTGATCATGTACGAAAATACATGTGGGGTGCTACCACTGAAACTCGTTACAACACCCTCCCTGGAGATCTACTACCTCTTTCTACTGATGATATTTTCAATAGAAGACAAAAGAACATTAAAACAATACGCCAACAATATAAACGCAAACTTGCTGATAATCGCAATGATTTACTATATAAATGGCTTCAGAAATACTATGTCACTTGCAAATACCAAAAAGAAGTTTATTTTAATAAATCACTTCTACAAAATGGCGTTTCGACAAACATTACTGTTACCAAAAAAGTTCCACTCAGTCCTATCGAACTCGAGCAAGAAGAAATTTTCCTCCGAGAAAGCACGATAACATTATCTCCATGACTACAAAATGAAATTGAGAAAGTCAATTTAGAAAAACTCTGTATTAAACCTCCAGAACAATTACAAGAGTGGACATCTGTAGTAGACGAAAACTTCCTCATCACCAAGATTCCCTCTATATCTTAACAAAGGGAAATTGCCACTCCACGACAATACAGTCCAGTAAAAGAATGCGACAAAACTTATTTTGCCACAGAAATATTCTCAGAACAAGAGATAGACAATTTACTCAAACCACTACAATTATTAAGTCTTGACGTTGAATGTACACCAGCAAAATTCTTTATACCCAAACCTATTCAACTTCAACTACGAAAAGTTGGACTTAGCAACGAATTTTGGATGACAATTGATAAAGCACAACATAATTTTCCTGTTATGTATGGTGTTGCATGGTTAAAAACAACAGATATCACAGAAGACACACTCTGGAAAATATCACAAGTGAAAATTAATTATGCACACCACCTTCAGCATTAAAATTACCTGCAATAATGCCTGCATGGAAAGGCTCAAAAACAATTAATGATGGCGTAAAACGGCTTGACAATGAAAACTATCACAACAGTTTAACGACTCTTAACAACTTCATCAAAACAGAAAAATACAAAACGCTATTGATAAAATCAAACAACACGGCAACAACAAGAGACTTTATATTGATTCCTCACACACTCTAGCTGAATTGTTACTTAATGGAAAACCCATTCATAAACAACTATCGCAAATAAAACAGGCAATTTCTAAAATGTCTACTCCAACTGTTTCATTATTCTCTGGCAGTATGGACGTGCTTTGGGCAAATCTCACTAAAGAGAAATTAAAATTTTACGATGTTGCATATAGAACAGAAATAAAAGTCATGTTACGATCAGGAAAAACTGATATTAACGCGATCACAGAAGATGATGTAACCAACAACATTTCACTATTCTTTAAAGAAATAAAAGAAGCCCGAAATCTTGTTACAACATTTCAAGAATTATATCCCACTCTAAACATTGATACGACATTAGCACATAATTCCGATTTCGATGCCAAACTTACATTAATGATCGCTATCAAAGGTTTACGACTTTATAAAAGATTTTCGTCCATTTTCAATGAAAAAATAAACTATTTTCGTCAATCTCATGTGATATCACATTGACTACAATAACACAACAAAAACATTACGTTCAAAAGTCGCTCAACAACTGAACTAGAAACAATGTGCTCAATACTTCGTTCTGACATGTTACTCTCTACTGTCTCATGGAATGATACCAATGCTGCTGACATCATCACCAAAACTCAAAAACTCTTGGAAGAAGAAGCTGACATATGTATTCTGGATCCTAGTCCGAGCTGGGTGGGCGTGTAGTATATTTGCATCCCTAATTTGTAAATTGATAATATGTGTCGATTTAGTAATATTGTGACGATAGGCAATGTACAATTAGTGATTTAATATTTTTTGTATTCTGATTGGTTGCTCGTACGAGGAATCCATTTTGTTTGCGTAATTTGAATATCAGACATCGCAGTATCTTTTAAACATTTTGTTCCACTATTACTCACCATTTGATAATAAGTGAGTGACTGTTTTCTATTATTTGTAAATAATCAAATGTGTGATTTCTGTTAATTTAAGTTTAGCTACCCTAGCTTTCAGTTGCTTTTATTTTTACTATTAGAAATTTCCCTAGCCGTAGATTTAATTAACATTACCTTTTAGCATTTTCAGGATAATATAGTTTTTCATAAATTACCCCCTTATTACTTGTTATTATATTTATTTTATCTATGTATCTGATCACTATGATCAACGCTTAAGGTATCACTCCGGGCGAAAGGTAGGATAACCAGAGGCTCTAAATGGCCCTCTGGTTTGACTCCTCTAGTCTAGGTGATAGTAGGTATTAGGTATAAGGATGAGTACGGTTAGGAAGCGCGGTTTGCATGTAGCTATAATTATTGCATTTTCTCTAGTCTAAAATGAGCTGAGACATTAGGTATTGGAAATGGTTCATCGCTTCGGCCGGAGGCCTGATTCTGTAAGAAGAAGTTTGGAATTAACTTATTCTCTGAATACTTATTACCCATGGAATGAACATGCTCTTGTTTTCTCATTAGATAGAATTACATAATAACTAGTAGTTTCATCGGTTGTGTTTTAATATATCTAAAGATGGAATGCTTGCTGAGTGTTGCACGTGCTTCTACCACAAGACAAGCATTCTACATTATATTACTTATATAGGTGCAAAGCGCATGGTCACTGGATGATTTAAAGATAATGGATATAAAACATATGTCTGAATTTGTTATGAAGTAGTCAATTAAAATGTTATTCCGAGTAGGACAGTCAGTATTTACACAGTGAAAATCGTATGTGGTTAAGAATTTGTTTAAGGATTTTTTTTAAGATTGTTAAAATAATTTATACTAAAGTCACCAAATACATTTATAGAATAGCATGGGTAATTTATTTCGGAGATTTCATTTGACTTATGATTTAGATAATCAGTGTTATAATTTTATTTGGGTTGTATGTGATATTGAACAGTTCCTTATGAAATTTGTTTTCAAACAATATAATTTCTATCCAGAGGGATTCAAATACATCGTGTTCTTTATTCATATTGCAATTTACGGATTGGTTTTAAACATTTTGGAACTAGTATCATGAGTCCGCCACCTTTACCAAATCGGTTTTTATGAAAATTATATTAATAATAATAATAAAATGCTCTATTTCAATAATAATGGCACTATAAAATAAAAAATTTAGAACAATTGCAGTTTTCATTAAATTTTAGGTTGAGATGTTCCAAGGCATATTGAAACAGAATTGTCTTAAAAATCGAAGTAACATTAAATATATTAATGCTAGCTGTTCTTTGAAGAAAATTAACCAAACATCATATACAATTAAATATAATAAGTCTGTCTTTCGTTTACAACTTTTGTTAAATCGAGATAATATTAGATCTTGCGAACGCATGTTCTTATGATTTGGAGAATAAAGCAAAATTAATTTGAAATTATTTGTGTCGTATTTGTCATTTACAATTTTTTTCATAAAAAACAAATCATTTACTTGGAAGAGATCTTTTGATAAAAAAAAATACCTTACAAGATTTGGACATTTTTTATTAATATGTTGAGACCATGGTAATTTACATGTAATATAGACACCTCACTTGTAAGATTAAAACATTTTACCACTGAAGGATAAAGGAAGACACTCATCTATCATAAATGATCTTAGATTAGATTTTTCTAAATTGCCCAGTCTCGGATAAATGATAAATCATTTCCGAACAGTGGATAAGCAATTTAAAGTAATCAGCAAATAAATAGGAAAATGAACTTTGCATACAGATGGAAGGTCATTTATAAAGCAAAGAAATAAAAGTGGGCGTAAGCAAGAGCCTTGAGGAATTCCACTCGGCACCAGTAATGCATCACCTATGTTGACACATTGAGATCTTCGAGATAAATATGATGTAATTAATGCTAATAGATGACTAGAAATAACAAAAATATATTTAAGTTTATCAATTAATGAATGTGATACATTATCAAAGGCTTTGCTAATTCAAGATAAAATAAAAGCAAAGAACAGTTTATCACATGATAATGATAAACTTTATTTAAGTAATTCAAAAAGTTGTAAAGTAGTTGATCGTTTTTCTATAAATCCATATAGATCCTTTGATATTCAAGGGTGCACTGTAGTAAATACGTTATTTAAATATTAATTTTTTCAAAAAGCGAAAAAAGTTTTAGTAAAATAGAGGTTGGTCTATAATTACAGATGTTATTTCTATTACCTGATTTAAGTGAAATAATAATTTTTGCTCTTTTCCAGATCATTGGAAATAATGTGAGCTCCCACAAAAATTTGAAAATTTGAAAAACGAAAAAATATTTCTTTAGCGCAATCACTCAAAAATCAGCTAGATAGGTAATCTAAACCACATCCTGATGAAGTGCAGCTACTGAGGAGACAGAAAATGTCGTCTTTCGCAAAAGACACATCATCACATTGAATAATTTGAACATCATCGTATGGAGTTAGATCGGATTTATGTTGATATATTGAAGTAAAGTAACAATTAAGAAGAACTTATTTCTAATCGAATACTTGCAATTCCAATAGATTCGTGAAGGAAAAGGATATGACTTTACTGAACGAAGAAGCTTGTAGCAGTTATTAATGCTCTCTTTATTTGTGAAATTTTCAGCAAGTAACGTTGCATCAAGTTCGATAGATTCTGATAGTTGTGGTCGAATTAAAATGAGTTGATTATTTATTCTTGATAAAGGTAGCTTCATAACTTTCTGGGGTAGATGACGTCGCTTATGTTTTTTTCTTAGAGCGTAAGTGTTAATAATATGAAATAAATCGTTATGCCATTCATCAATATAATATGAATTATCAAGACGATAATTAAATGAAAAATGAGAAGAGGTTAAGCTTAGTTTAAATTCGCTTACATTTGCCTGAAAAAAAAGTAGGAGGAAGTATTATTAAAATTATAAACCTTGAAAGTATCTGTAAAAGGATTAAGTTTGAAATCAATACTAATTATTCCATGATCAGAGAAACTATCAAACGCAGGTGTAAATAATTTTGCTTCGAAGCTAATCGTCATTTATGAGAGCACAGATTGAGAGTTTTACCGCTCAGTGAGTAGGAAAAGTAACTGTTTGATAAAGCTTCCGATTTAGTAGTAGTTCCGTAATTTGTTGTTCATAATCACTACTAGAATTTCCAGTCTCTAAATCAAGGCTTGTAAAGTTGAAGTCACCAACGATGTATATTATATCTTCTATAATTGGATTATTTAAGGACCTTATCAAATCACGATAAGACTCTAAGCAAGATGAAATATGCGAACAAACGTCTTGGCATAGTGGATTGTAATAGGGTGAATGTGGAGGAATTTAGATGCAGATAATAAGAATTAAAACGGGATTTAAGTCAATATTAGTTACATATCCAAAATTTAAATTTATTATTTACTTTATTTGAATAGAAATTATGTCATCATTAAGGATAATGTAACCATCATGTTTAGATGAGGATGATATCATTCCTTCTGATGCAAATATTGAACCGTTGAAGGTATGATCAAACCAGGTTTCTGTTATATAGATAATAATTGAAGTATGAAAACAAATGGCTGGATTCAATAATTTAATTATTTTATATAAGGAAATCAAACGTTGTGCATTTGTGTATAGAAACGTCATACACAAGTCATACGACAAGTAATTAGTATAAAGTCAATCAATAACTAAAAGTGACCCATTTTGGAAGAGGTGAAGATCACGAATTTTGAGTTCACATTCCACTGGAGATAATTCTGGCTTTATAAAAATATTTTTTGCAAAGATAATTTTTTATTAAATAGACTTTTTGATAAAATCACTCAAGAGACTCTTCATGCCATATATGTACAATATCATTTATATTCTCTCAATATAGCGTAAGAATGTAATGACGTGCATAAAGTTCATCGGAATCTTTCCATGATATGTGAAGTCATTAACTTTCTCACTATGAATTCAATATTTTCAAAGTTAAGATTACGTTTCAAAGAGACCACAATCATTGTCCACACACTGCTGACAGTACTTTGGGAAGTTGAGAATGCATTTTGGAAAATTGCAATGAGTATTGCTTCATTTTCAATTCGAGTGGCGATTTGAGTCCGTAATGAAGGGATACGCCGTCTTGTTGGAAATGCATTTGTTTTCTTCTTTTGAAAAAAGGAACTACCTTTTCTTGAAGAATGGTGCAAAATTAAATTTTCGAAAGATAATTGTTGTTGCCAAACCAATCGATGCATCATAATCAATTCATTTTTGTAGCCTATGTTGTTCGTATTGCCTGGATAATTGATTTTTCCCTTACTACTATTTGTTTGTATTCGTACATACCTATTCCTGCTTTAAAAGAAACATCGATATATATATATATATATATATATATATATAGCTTGAAAATATAAATCGTGACAACACTATGTTAGTACATTTTTGTTAAAGAAACACATTTAAGAAATATTACAAATTATTTTAAAGTTTAATGCATTTTAGAGAATCAATAATCAAGTGTTGGCACTGAATATGGCCGTTGATGCGTTCTCAAAGTGGCAGGCGGATCAGTAGAATATGGATATTACATGATGATCAATCACTTCCTGAGACAGTCTGGGCATTGTGTCAACAAGACTTGTGATAAGAAATATTTCTTGTTTTATCTTATAAAGAAAGAATATTTTGCTTAGTTTTAGATAAATTCCTATGAAAATCTAAATTCAAAAAATTTTTTATAGTTTTGCATTTAGAATGATAATTAAATTTATTTTCTTAAATCTCTCAATAACTTATTATAAATTGAGTTGTTGTGCTCTTTGAAAAGGTAAATTGACTTCAGTTTTCTATGGAAGTTAATAATTCTTACAGAAGCTGTTTATAATAATGGAAGTGTAATCTATAGGATTTACACTTGAAATTTGCGAGGCCTCATACAAATCAAGCAACTTGAATGCTTGTATTTTTCTAATATTGGAAGATTTTCAGTTGCAAAGACATTAAATCACAAATTTCAGCTGACAAATGCTATTAAAGAAGTAATTATGTCGATTTAGCGAAAAATTTTTTAAATATGTGTATTTGTGTACTTATAAATTATTCAATACTAACTGAGCTCAAATGCCACAGTAATATGAAACCTAATGATTGATAATGCTAATTGGGTAGCTTTATTTAACAATCATAAAAAATATACTAACTAAACAACCTGAAATATTCCCAACTTATATGCTATTGACGGAAAAGTGAACGCTGATTNCCAACTACCAGCCCGGCCTTAAAATTTCCGGCCGGTTCCAACTCCGCGTTCTTTAAGTCACATTCTTGAAAGATGATTATTTGAACTCGTTGGTACTGACAAAGAGGCATGATGAAATAAAAAATGAATTAAGAACAATATTCTTGCTTTAATGTGAACCAAATTAATAAGCAAAGATAAGCAGAAATTGGATTGTTATCAAGCAAGCAGAGGTTATTGAAAGAGAAAATGTATGGCTACTGTAGACATGCTGATGTCATGCATGCTAGCAAACACAAAACAACGTACTTTTATCGTGATCTGTGTTCATTGTGTGACATTGTATTTTGCATAAAACTGATATCTCTATGCAAGAAATATAAAAGAGTCCAAGGCCTATGTAAGGAAAACTGTCTCCCTTTTCTAAGCAGATAAGTATGATGGAAAGTCTAGCAACTTGTAAGCGATAATGCAGCCGAATTCCGAAGTATGAAGCTCAACGATTGGTTGAAAGGCATTGGAGATGGACAGAAATTCTCACCTCCTCGTCATCGAGTTTCAAATGGCCGAGCTGAACGCATGCTTCAAACAATAAATAGTTCATTGAAGTTGTGGAGTCCTCATCTTGGTGCTATTGATTCGTACCTTCAGAGAATTCTTTTAACCCTTCGCACCACTCCTTCACGTGGATCTGCTACTGCTCCCGCTGAACTAGTTTTTGGCAAGAACTTACGGAGCCCAATTATTAACGATGCTTGTTATCGGAGAAGCACTAACGATGATGTTATTTACGAATGGAAGCCGGCAGCGTTCATCATGCCCTTGGGGCGTAACACAGTGCTGTTAAGGCAGCAAAATAATAAACCTATTATTAGTTCGAATTCTCAATTCAGATTTACTAATGAAGAATTCAAAGATGTTTGGTGCTCCAACCAGAGTGCTGGGGTTACACCATCACAAGACTCTCCTAATAACCAGGTTTCTAATTATGACAGTGATGATGACGAATCCTTGTTTCCTGAAAAAACAGTATCACATCGTGAAGATCAGCAATGCGATATTGCAAACAGACGTGATTGTAAAAATCCTAAATATCACCATAACTACAAGGACTAATAACTATGCCCTCGAAACTCACTAACTCAACAAAATTTGAGTTTATTTATTTATTTTATTCTTTTTATTTTTTTATTTTGTTCTCTTCTTTTGGGGAGGGAGGATGTTGCATGTTGTATACGGTTCTTAAATTTGTAGTGTAAACACCTGTAATCATAGAGAGAATTGTAGCGCGGAAGATTTATTAAACAATTTTATCTTGTGCATGAATGTTGTGTTTCTTACCAAATATCTATTATTATTAAACATTCATCAGCTTGCATCATAGCCCATGTTGATCAAAAATGGAAATTTTATTTAAAAAAATTTTTATTGATTTTTCTGCAAATTTAATAGATTTTCTATAAAACTTTTGTAAAAAATCAAAAACAATTAGTAAAACTATAGTAAAACATTAAAAAAACTTTGATAAATTTTAATAGTATCAAATTTAATAATTACATAGAGAATTTGAATTTATCAACATTCGTTCAAATGCAAGATCTGAACAACAAATGTCCATTATGTGCTACAACACGAAGCCGATTATGCAATCACGCATTAAATAATATTTCACACACATGGAATTCTCCTACTATATATACATTAGCAACAAGGTCAAATTTCTGCACAAACAAATTTTCTTTAATAATTTGCACATACTGAAAGCATTCTCATTGGTATTATCAATCAACCAATTAATAATTGCGTTACTAATTACCAATACTAAGTAAATAAAATTGATTTTAGCCAAGCAATCATGAATAAATTATTCTTACAGCATATTGAATGACATATATATTATTATCAGAAAGGTACTTATAAACGACCTTATTGGCACTGAATTATATGAAAGCTTACTTTTATCTTCTCCGTGCAAAAATATTTTATATTACAGTATTTGCCACCTTCAAATTGAAAACATTCGATTGATAAAAAATTAATTTTGTGCAACTTAAAATTGAACATTTACATGCTTCAATTAAAATTGTGTGTTTAAGAGCTACAAAACTACAATAATAAGTTTTTTACGGTATATATTTTCCTGTCCTATATATATATATATATATATAATTTTTATTTAAAATACTTTGCTATATTTTCTATGCTTATTTATTAATGGCATATACGAAATTATTAAGCCTACATAAAGGCAACCAGATGCTTCTAAGCGCAAATTTAACTCATGCTGATCATCAATTTTGAACCTTAAGATAGCCGTCTTCAAGGAAAGCCTGGCACAGCACGCAGTGAACAAAAATATTATTGAGCTTCCGTTACACAAAAATATATTTACTGAAATAGAGATAGGCACTGCCACAACACCGCCGCCGATAAATGTGATGTACTGCCGTCGCTGCAAAAGGTTATTGGCGTGAAGCGTCGTGGTTTTGCTATAATTTCGTTTTTGAGAAAAATACAATACATTGTACTTGCTATGGCAAAACACCAAGATGCAGATCTAATATCATATACATATAGTAATGGCTCAAGATGTCCTGTTTTCATTTTTATCTAAAATCTATATTTTCTGCTAAATGATTTTTGCTTGGGAAACGTCTTTTTAGTTTATTTATATATAAGCCACTCTAAGAAATTGCCCCAATCCAGAGAACCAACACTTATTCTTTGACACCATCGAAAGTATATCGAAAATTCAATATGAGAGTATCTAGAATAAAAAATATTTCAATTACAAAAAATGCAAGCTTTTCATTGTAGACCCACGATATGAAAACAAATTATTCAGATTATTAGTAACGCATGTTACAATCGTTCACTTTTGTACCATTTGAGGGTTGTAACAGCAAGTACTTTGAATCCCAGGATGAGAAAATTGAAATCAATTACATACTTTCTTATCCTTAAAGCAATAATTAGTTCTTGGAATTTCTGTATTCTCTTCAGGTTGAAATCAGTACAGTCAACGAGAAGCTTACAGACACAGGACAAGTTCTTCTAAGCAACTAGGTAGAAAAACATATTAGTGTGATTTTCACAATCAGCACAGAGACTTTCGTGTTGTGGAAGAACAAAAAAGCAAACTTTCTAAGAATTGAAAAAATAGCTCGAGAAATGTTTGCAATGCCTGACACTACAGCTACATTTGAAAGAGTGTGGTCCTCTAGTAGCCTAATCATTTTTCAAATAAGGTCTTCATTGACAACCCTAAACATTTAGTATTTAATGTACCGTAATGAGAACTATAATTTTTTGAAAAACTATTAACTTAAAATTGCTTTACTTTACACACCACGTCGCCGACGTGATTATTTAACGGAGCCGGAGCCTAGTTCTATATTGAAGGTCCACTGTACTTTTCCAATTATGGAGAGCGTGTGATGCTTCGTGATTGCATTAAGTTAATTGTTTTATAATATACATAGAGGTTTACATTATTAAAGACTAGTTTAGGGCCCGTATCAGGCACGGATAAATGTGATGGGCATGGGCTGGGTATACGGGATCTGAAACTTCAATTATTATTTGTCAATGTTCAAAGATTTTAATTCTTAAAATCCTTTGTTTGAAAGACATTAGGCTTATTGAGTGAAAAGAATTTTCTATCTTTCTATTCTGTATATCTTTCTATGGATATATATTTCGTTAAATACAAATCTTCAAGTAAATATATAACCTAAATTACCACAAAGAACATGTAATATGGCACTAAGCCAGATAAAATTGATTGTATTCCTCAATATCATAAAAAATGGATCCCCTAAGTGTCCAGATCTTTGGCATCCTAAACTTACCAAAGGGATTCGTCAAACTCATTTCTAATTATCTGTCAGACCGCACTTTCTGCGTTAAGTTCGACGTCCAGGTCAGCAGCCGCAGAAGCATATGCCTTGGAGTGTCGCTTCTAGGACCTGTCCTATTTCTGCTATATGTGCGAACGATACCTATGCCCTTACGTCGATCTGCGGCAATTCTCGAGCACGCAAAACCAAGTATGACAATATTCAACACTTTTGCTACGACAATGAATAGCTTTGAACAAATCTAAATGCAAGCAGATGATTTTCGGAAACATTTCCATCGTTAGTTCCTTAAATTGTCTGGGTGTAATAGTATCGCGTGATCTAAAGTGGAACGATCATGTCAGCTACATCTCAAAGAAAGCCTCTCAAAGACTATACTGTCTTAGAACCCTGATAAGCTGTTGTGATAGCATTACAGTGAATAGCAAATTTCTCAGCACCATTGTTAGCATTCGGGATTACTGCTCACCTGTATTCACTGTGCTACCTGATTACCTAAACTCCAAATTACAAACCATTTATAGTAGAGCACAGCGCATCATGACTGAACACACAATGGGAGCTATGATTATAGACTCACGACGAATCCATCTCGGTGTGCATCTCTTTAAAGCAGCCGATTCACATCCTAGCTATTCCTTACACAGAATCATTCCTAATACATTGCCTTATACAGGGAAATTCCGTGTACGCCGTCTAAAATCACGCCGACATGCTAGCCAGTTTATTCCCTTCTATACAAGCTATTTTAATAACTAATGGCTGTATATTTTCTTTTGTTTTATAAATATACGATTTCTTTCTTCTTTCTTTCTTTCTTTAATAACCAGCACAAGCTAGTAGCAGAAAGCTTAGCACTGATTCTGCTTTTCCGAAAATAACAAATTTTCCTGAAAAATAACATGGTGGATTTCGTTTTTCTTACATTTCAGGAATGTTCATAGTTTTTCACTAATTACCGGGTGGGTAAAAATTAGCTGTGAATGATAAAAACAACATTATCAACTGATCTCTATATTCATAAAACTTTCTTATTTGAAAAATCTGTGCAGGACCTATATACATGAAATAATTTTTCAACTAGCAAACAATTCTAGCAATCTCTAGCCTTTAAATAAACTATTATTGGCTGATAAGGACTTTTGCAACAGTTTCTGGAAGTCTCTGAAAGTGTCTCGGAACATTTTGAGGGGAATTTCCGCCATTTTTATTTGGATTCTATTTGTCAGTTCTATCACAGGAGGGAAGATCACATTCTGAGGATGATATACTCGACTTCGAAGATAGGACCAGAACCAGTAGTCACATGTCGTGAGGTCAGGTCACAGGTGACCTTGCTGGTTACTTAATAAAGCCTTACCTACCGATCCACTGATGGGCCTTTCTTGATTCCAGATTTGGCGGGCTTATGAGGATGAAAATCACTCTTATTTAGTATTCTACATACGTACATACAAAGAGTGGATGTGGGATCTCTCTGAACTACACATAAAGCTCGCTCTACATTTTCCTGGCTTCCTGCAGATTTTGGTCTTCTTAAACTTGGTCTCTGTGGCATTAGCAGTTTATTTTTTCAATCAATCAGAGTTTGTCGAGGTGGTGCTTCTTTGTTGAACTCAATGTGAAATCGTCGCATACCGTCCTCTACAGACCAGTTAACTGTTGCAACAATTACCCAATAGGCAATCAAAACTCGCTCTTCAATTGTGTATTCCATCTCTTACATTACAACATTAGAAATGAAAAATTCTTAGACGGATTGACTTACTTTTCATACGCATCGATCGCGCAGTTATCTCTGTTTACAACTTTTAGTGATGAAAAACTTGCTAAGCATGAAAGAAAACCTTTATTTCTGGTTCACAGCTAATTTTGACTCACCCGGCATTTAAGAACAAATTAATTCGCTTATACTTTGTTTACACTAACATATGTTGTTCAACCACATGACTTCATAATACACAAATTGAAATGATGATTGATGGAAAATACATTTCAGTTTCAAGGGAATTATCAACAAATACTTGCTGTATTACAATAATCCTAATTGCCAGAATTTTGTTAAGTACTTAAAATGAAGTAATTCATGAAAAGTTGATCTAATTTGTGCTACAACTTCTTATACCTAATTATGAAATAAAATGCTGCAGAATTTTATCAATAGTGTCTTCATAACTGCAATTTGCAACTAAATGTTTAATCCAAAGTTTTTAGCAGATACGCCCATTTCATTGTGATATGTAATTGAAGTTCTTTCCTCTCAAAGTTTTGATATCCCCAGCAAATAGGATTCGAAATATTTTGCCATAATTCTATTGCTAAACTGCAAAATAACATGCTAAATGTATTCACGCTTGGAATCGGATGTTAAAGCACATATGTGCCTTTGAAGATATCCCACAGGTTCATATCTGTAAGTAGGTGTCCATCACTAGCAAATCAATTGCATAGTCTGATTTTATGACCTTGAATATATAATAATTGTAAATTTTAATTATATTTTTGGAGTGAACAAGTGTTAAACCAATTTGTAATTACCTGAAATTACATGGCAAATTGCGGTGCAATACTTCTTAATTCCAAAATTGACAGTAATTCTAGGTGAAAAGAAAACTTTCTAATTTCAGGCACAATTGTGAACACATGCTTAAGCATATGGCTTATTTATAAGAATTTGAGAATTCCTTATGTCACATGTGATTATAACATATGATAAGAAATCGTTTTACTGATGCTTTACAGATTAAATACACTTGAGTTTTTCACTTGCTTGTATAATGCAATTTTGTAAGAAGGTTTTGATATTTCATAACGAGAATTGTCAATACAGAACAAAAAGCAGTAAATGAGGCACCTATTGTCCAGACAGTTTGTATTGAAACATATTCCAACACAATTCCACCGAGAACTGATGCTCCTAAGGCTCTTGAAAATACTTTGATACTGGAAAACAATGAGGTTGAAAAAAGTTTGTTATGAGAAGGATAATCAAAGTTGCACTTTTCAGCACCTTTAATAAAATATAGGATGATTACACTGCTTATCATGCCTCCACTAACAGCTTTACCGATTAATGCCAGTATGAAAAGGTATAAAGATTTTACATAAATTATTGAGAAAAAGCTTAATGGCAATGTAATTATCGAAACTACCATAAGAACACTAGCAAAACCTTTATCAATGATGATGCCAACTATTGGTGAAATAATTGTAAAACTCAAACCATAGCTTAGATACACAATATAGTTTTTGGATTCATCTAAGAAAAAGACTTTTTTAATATATATTGTCAAGGATGACGCCATTATTCCGGTGTACAATCCATTGCAAAAAACTGGAAGCGCAATCCCCATAACACTTGGCCTTGTAATAAAAGTAAAGAATTTATAGCGGTTGATTTTCCCTTTTTCCTTAGAACTTTCGAAATTCACACTTGTTGTGCAAAATAAAAAACCAGATAAAACGGACAATGTTATTGCAAACACTCCTAACGCTGTAAACGGAAGATAGTACCCTCCAATAGTAAACAAACCACTGGCAGCTCCCGGACCAAGAGATAAGCCAATATATGAGGCGGTTTGCATAGCTGTAATAATTATACCAGATTTTTCAGGGTGTATGTTAGTCATTACTGGCATGGCACAAGCATATAACAGTGACAGTGATATTCCACCTAACAATCTAGTTGAAACGCATAAAGTAATAAACAAACTGGAATCTTCAAAAAAAATGATGCAGCCAAAGCAGAAAAAGGACATTCCTACTAAGAATCCAGAAGTAACATATGCTTGCACGTAATGACAAGGCTTCAATACCATAGGCCAAATGAAACTTCCAATAAAAACACTGACGTACATTGAAGAGAAAACCAGTCCAATCCAAAAGGATGAAATGTTTCGTCTTTGAGCAGCTAATGGGAATATCGGTAAAATTGCACTCGTAAACATGGAGTCAGATCCATATAAAAGAACTCCAATCATTAATAACAACAGCTTCTGACAAGCAATCATGTTCGATTGTAGTTTTCGACTTCAACAGGCCTAATCTTTGTGCTTGCTTTATTGTACTTCCTGTTCCTGTAATCAGTTCATCGTAGTTTTGTTCATAATTATTGATATATTATCGTGCAGTATTTAATACACACCGTTGAAATTAATTTCACTTATAGTTGTTGTTCTTCCTTTTCCTGTAATCAGTGGTCATAAATATTGTTGTCATCACGCACTACTTAACATTCCCTTATTGCTGCTTGCGCTTCATCAATTTTTGCGCTAGTTATGCAGTTTACGCTTGAGTTGTCAATAACCTAATATATATATATATATATATATATATATATATATATATAAACTCAAATTGAAAAAAGTATGTAATTTACTGTACTCTGTTAAAAATATAGACATATTATAAGTATTAATCGTGTGAAAAATTGCTAAAATTCGATTTTAAATTACATTTATTTTGAAGATATATAGAATTAGCTAAGAAAATATAATGTGAAATGCATTCTGAAGAGCTAACCAGAATTGTCAACGAGCCGACATTTCCAAGCTCGTATCGGCTCTTTTAAATTTTGTGTAAGTTCGCCTCGTCCCGGCTCGGCTTGGCTCGTCACGTAAAATCTTTGAATGAGGCTCGTTTTAGCTCGGTGTATATCAAATACTGTGCTCAAGCTCCGCTCGGCTCGTTAGAAGCTGGGCTCGTTGACAAGTCTGGAGCTAACCCATGGAACTGTTACCAACTTAAACTTTAAAGATCCTTCAAGTACTTTTAAGTTCTTATAAGAATTTTTAAAATAGTCACTATAATTAGAAAGAATCTGTTTGGTTATTTAAAGAGTTGCTTTGGAGTATATGGTTTATTAACTTTGTTTTCAAAGCGCCAAATCAATTCTTTATTCCATTAGTGCATTGAATTGCATTCTGAAAACTTAAAATTTCTCAACTTAAATTATCAAATAAAATAATATTTCATTGCCACTTTCAATAATTTCATGCAATTTTGAAGGGAACAGTTTGAACGTTATGCCTTAAGTTGTAGTGACACTTTTAAGCAAACTTATAAGAAGTTGAAAAAACTTGAAAGATCTTTGACGTTTAAGTTGGTAGCAATTCAGTTGGAAAATACTATCTAAATTCGGATATATATATATATATACATATATATATATATATATATATACGGGCTCTAGATATTATTGGATTTGTATCCAGCGCCCGCACTTTCTGATTTTCCATAGTATCTATTGTTACATTGTGCACATTACAAGTATTTCCTTCTGTAAAATGTTTTTGTCTTGCAATGGCGTACAAAATCGGTTTTGAGTGTTATTTAATTCATAGCAATAAATATGTTTTAATGGTTGGGACTGCATTTTTATGTAATTTTCAAATCTGTGTGACAAATGCAAGGCACATTGTAATGCTGCTTTTCTTCAAAGGAATGATTGAAAAATTTTAGGAAAATTTACGTTTTATTCACTTTGAAATCAATAAAATATATGACTTGGCAACCGTAAATGAGAGTGACAGTAGTGATTTTCATAGCTAATATGTTATGCCTGCATTACAAGAAATTTTGTACACTTAAAAACAGCATTTCATTGATATATTGATAAGTGTATATTATTGCAATTGTGACAATGCAAATAAATTAGTACAAGCAGTTTTAGTTTACCGGCCTTGTTTCCAATTATTATTCCCCAAATAGAAAATTTTTTATGTAAATCTGCAGTACATCATTATTAGCAGCACATTATTCTGAAACATCTGTAGGAAGCACAAAACCGCGTTTGTTGAAACCACAATTTGAAAATATGTGCCAAGATTAGTCTTTTCAAGTACCATTTTTTCCACAAATGCGCTACGAAAGTTGCTATTTGAAGCAGGCAAACATAGAGAGTAAAATGGTGTATTTTTTATTGACGAAAGTTATTTCAAGGCACCAAGAGTTCTAAAGTTCCGACATGCGGAAGATTTGAATTCGCATTTAGTGGGATATATATACTGTATATATATATATATATGCTGTATACATATACATATATAATATATATATAAATGCATTCTTAAATATGTATATACTGGTACATTACTATAGGAAATTATATAGGTGCAAATTTTACAGGTAGATAACTAATGGATCATGTTTGGCTATTACTTGTGAGTAGTAATGGCCGCGGCAAGCTAGCCCGCAAAACGCCTCTGATTGGTCGAGAGCTTATGACGTCACATGTCACGTGACAGACCGTGAATATTNATATATATATATATATATATATACGGGCTCTAGATATTATTGGATTTGTATCCAGCGCCCGCACTTTCTGATTTTCCATAGTATCTATTGTTACATTGTGCACATTACAAGTATTTCCTTCTGTAAAATGTTTTTGTCTTGCAATGGCGTACAAAATCGGTTTTGAGTGTTATTTAATTCATAGCAATAAATATGTTTTAATGGTTGGGACTGCATTTTTATGTAATTTTCAAATCTGTGTGACAAATGCAAGGCACATTGTAATGCTGCTTTTCTTCAAAGGAATGATTGAAAAATTTTAGGAAAATTTACGTTTTATTCACTTTGAAATCAATAAAATATATGACTTGGCAACCGTAAATGAGAGTGACAGTAGTGATTTTCATAGCTAATATGTTATGCCTGCATTACAAGAAATTTTGTACACTTAAAAACAGCATTTCATTGATATATTGATGAGTGTATATTATTGCAATTGTGACAATGCAAATAAATTAGTACAAGCAGTTTTAGTTTACCGGCCTTGTTTCCAATTATTATTCCCCAAATAGAAAATTTTTTATGTAAATCTGCAGTACATCATTATTAGCAGCACATTATTCTGAAACATCTGTAGGAAGCACAAAACCGCGTTTGTTGAAACCACAATTTGAAAATATGTGCCAAGATTAGTCTTTTCAAGTACCATTTTTTCCACAAATGCGCTACGAAAGTTGCTATTTGAAGCAGGCAAACATAGAGAGTAAAATGGTGTATTTTTTATTGACGAAAGTTATTTCAAGGCACCAAGAGTTCTAAAGTTCCGACATGCGGAAGATTTGAATTCGCATTTAGTGGGATATATATACTGTATATATATATATATATGCTGTATACATATACATATATAATATATATCGAAATGCATTCTTAAATATGTATATACTGGTACATTACTATAGGAAATTATATAGGTGCAAATTTTACAGGTAGATAACTAATGGATCATGTTTGGCTATTACTTGTGAGTAGTAATGGCCGTGGCAAGCTAGCCCGCAAAACGCCTCTGATTGGTCGAGAGCTTATGACGTCACATGTCACGTGACAGACCGTGAATATTGCCGAGGGTGGTTGGGTGTTGAGTCATCTAATTGATACTTGGCGCTAAGTGCTTTGAAGATCTTGCTAATTGATTTTTTTTGACAGCTTGCTAATGCATTTTTAATTAGCACATTCGGACCTGGTTAAATGATTCACACCCAAATTTACTTTGTTTTATATAATGACTAATTTTTCCTAATATACATAACATTGCATTTTGTTATAACACACATTACACTCACCTGTATACATTACATCACATTTTGTAAAAATATACCTTGTTATAACACTTACAATCCTTTGTGGGATACGTACACATTACAAACTAATTTTCCATTACACGTAAAAACACAGGACGCAATGGCAAACCACACGTATCAAATTTTTCATAATTTCGAAAANAAAAACGTACATTGTAATCTGGAAAAACTTTCAAAAACTGCATTTATCAAAATTCATAGTTAACATGTTTATCGAATCACATTTTTCAATCAATAATTATTTTTCATAAATTCAAATGTATTTCCATTGGCTGGTCAATCTATATATTCACTTCATTTCTTCGGATAAAATCATTATTCTTCTTCTACACAATTTCCTCTCTCACTTTTGGCAATGTCTGTTGAAATGCTAGCATCCGGTTTGCTGAGTAGCCTGTTTGATGACCTATGCACAACCCCACCACCCTTGCATGGTTATAACCCACTAACTCAGGAGATGATCGTACTGCCTACACCAGTTAAAGAAAAACGCAAGTCAGTTCACAAATGAAGACGTCCTACAGTCAATAACAATGCGATTGTCTTCCCCATCCCCTAGATGAGCAAAGACGACAATGTTTTACAATGCTTAAACAATGTCAACTCCCAGCTACTACTATCATCACACACTTTTTCAAATGCATGCCCTGCTAGCGAACTCCCGAAAAAACAATGGTTTACAATCAAAGATGCTGTTCAGCTGAATACGAGATATGGTATCACAGTAAAGATTAAACTCAGCAATGGGGTTTATTATTTTCTTCCTAGACGTTATGTTAACGTGATCAGTGAAAATTGCAAGACTTTGGTAAATAAAAAACTTTTCCGCAATGATGATATGGAAACCTCA
>CABFPE010000357.1:586157-596273 GCA_900660155.1 Hofstenia miamia
CGCAATTTGTTATGTGGAAATGACATAACTATTATGTGCGATGAAAGCAAAATTAATGGTTTAAAATTTTTTCATGTTATGGCCGGAGAAACTGGATCTAAACTTTATCTCATTACTTCTACCTTTGCACATAAAATTGACTCCGACCGAGTTTGTCAAGACATTTATGAAGTTGTGAAAATTCTTGATTTGGAAAGAACTCAGTTACTTCAATTTTCTACAGATTCCGCAGCGTACATGTACGCCGCATTTAATGTTCTAAAGACATTTTATACAAACTTACATCATACCCCTTGTCTGGCGCATCTACTTCATAATGTTGCAGAGATGGTGCGAGCTAAATTTCCCGTTGTTGACGAAGTTATATCTCGCATTAAATTGGCTACAGTGAAGAACAAGCGCCGTCGCGAACAATTCAGAGAAAAACACATTGGGGTCCCCCTGTCCCAGTCTTAACACGTTGGGGCTCATGGATTAAAGCTGCAGAATATTACGCCGACAATTTAAACGAAGTCTACGAAATTGTTGAAAGTTGGGATACATCAAATTTACTTGTGCAAAGGGCATTATCTGCTATTCGAAACGCAGACTTACCCTCAAATTTGGTTGAAGTGTTACGATATTCTGAACTTGTCAAAATTATCGAAAGCATTGAATCAGAGGACGCAACGATATCGTTCGCTATGAGCAAGATACAAAATTTCCGCCTGACATTGGATCAGGATGACGAGATTAGAACATATCTAGAAAAACGGCTCGAAAAAATGACAGATATACAAAAAATTTTGGAAAATCGAAGTCTTGTCAACCCTACAAAAATCTTCAAACTAAAGAATGCGACTCCGACATCGGCTCAGGTTGAGAGATCATTCAGCAAACTCGGAAAATTGCTTGCGAAAGACAGGAATTTTTGTCCAGAGAACATAAATTTCTACATTTGTTCTTTTGTAAATACTCATTTACAATAAAAATTGTCGAAAAAATCGTTTTTGATATGGGCGGCAAATGGGCGGTGATTCATCTAAAAGGGCGGCGGGATAGGGGCGGAATTTGGGAATTTAAAAGGGCGGAAAATGGTTGCCCTAGTAATGAGTAACCAATCTGTACCTAAAGGGTTAATGTACGACTTATGGGAGTAAATTATATTTGTATGTATGATAACAAGCCAGTATTGACTGAAGAGAAACACTTATTCCTAACCATTATTAACTAAAGAGAAACACTTATTCCTAACATTACTAAACTAAAGTCTAATCTATACAATAACACAAGTTTTGTACTCCAATGCCGGATTTTCAGTACTCGACAGATGAGATTTCTTCTTCAAGAGGAAGGGGCGAAGTGGCCACCCAACTTAAACCTTTGAAAAGTTTCTACAAGTATATTCAGGACAGTGTTGAAGCACTTTTAAAATATTGAAATCGTTTTTGAAAATATATTGTTATACTTTGTTAGAATATTTTTTTAATTTCGGATCTGTTTCGTATCTAAAAATGAACTTGTTTTAAAAAATTCGATCGAAATGGATCCGGATTTTGAGGTTTTGGATCCGTATTGGATTGGATTTGAAATTTCGCATCAGATTCCTTCTTTAATATGAAGTCATTTTGCGAGTAATAAAAAAGAGTTAGTAGAACTTTCATTAACTTGGAATAAAATTGCTCCTTCGTAAGATGGCTTGTAACAAATTTTAAATTCCATGGGAATTTTATACTCGTACATACGAAACCGGCTGTCGCTTCATAATGATCCAAACTTGCATTTTGTTTACGAATCCTGAATGGAACATTAATGATTGAATCACTCAAACTCAACAAACTTTACATATAGTATATAGTCTTTATTTCTTGCGTTCTTTGTTATATCTCTGATACATTTTACTTTTACTGTGCTACAATGCTTATTTTGATACGTTTACAATAATTGAGTTAGTTTCAGAATAATTTCTAAAAATGAATTATAAGGACCACTATCAAATAGTCGTCAGTTAAAAAAAACGTTTTTTTTTGGCAACCCTTCCTTCATTCGTTGAGTTTTACATTATGATTACTAACGTAGGGCCCGCACCGGACACGGACAGAAATGTATGGGGCTGGGCATGAGGTAGAAATAGGGGCTCTAATTATTTGTCAATGTTCGAGGATTTTACTACTTAAAATAATTTGCTCGTTGAACATTAGGCCTATTGATTGATCTATGGGTATGTATAACGTTAAATATTAACCTTCATGCAGATATAAGCAGAAATTACCACATAGAAAATAGAATGTTAGAGTTCAATTCCACTGCATCTTTTGATATTACAGTGATAAAAATATCGTGCTATGTACATTATGCTGTTGTGGACTTCAGAAGACGTTACATATCCCTTGAACTAAATTAACTTAAATTGCAGATTTTGCAAGATATGCTGCAGTGGAGTGTAGTGTCCTATTATGGTAACTAGGACCCCGTTGCCAGTAAAATATTAATCAACAGATTATTTAAAGTAATTAATATTGTTTGATATGGTTTTCAATTATAGCTACATGATTTGATTTATCAATGAATTGGTTGACAAACGTATTGTTAAATATTGTACGGAAACGGAACTGCATAATGACGTTTAGTTGTAAAATTAAACTTCCTGCCATGTGAACAAATGTACTTGATTCGATTTTTGACGTTGACTACATTGATAGTTATTGTTATGACTGTTTAAATATGTATGCATAGTAGAACAATAGCAGGTTTTCTTGTTGCTTCAAGGCATTATAGTTAAATAACATTTAGCTACTGGCATAACGGGCTTAGGATACTGACCTATTTTTATAGGTAAGGACAGGGCACGAGCACGGGCACTGGCCCTATCTCCGCAAAATTATTTCAAGAAATCATTTTACTGATGCATTACAGATTAAACACACATGATTTTTCCACTGGATTTCGATCTTTTTGGGTTCGTGCAATGCATTTCTGGGAAGGCTTAGCATAGATTTGCCATTTTCTTATCAAAGCTGTCATCACTGAATATAACAACCATTCAAAATGTATTAATTTGAAGATTTTCCAGTCTTTGCTAAATGCGTGTGCATACTTGGTTTGAAATATATATTTTTATATATGCGTGGCTGCTATTGCAAAATATCCATTTTGTAAATATAAAAACTAAGAACATTTTAAATTCAGTCTTTAAGATTTGAAACTATAAAAAGATTCATATATGATTGTATAAATTTAAATATTTGAACAACAATATTTTTAGGTGGTAGAAGCCTGAAGCCCTCTATACACATTTCGTATTATTTTCGTAGCATAGCGGTGCCTACATAAGAATATGCATACAATGCCGCTGAGCGAGCTTGCGGCAAGCCAAAAATTACCCAAAAATACCAAAAAAGCATATAGCTCACTAACAAACGAAGATACTTAAAATCTAAAAACACAAGATAGAGACTCATCGCCTCTTTCTTTTTTGACTTTAATTATTGATCTGGCTTTGTCATGTCCAGGCGCACAGTGCACAAAGTCACAGGTTATATTGCCATATGTTGTGTGTATATATATGTAATGAAACTAAAAGCATGGTTTAATAAGTACTGGTGGGGCAAACGCACGGACCCTACCCTACCTTAAATATGTCAAGAAATAGTTTTTACCGATGCTTTACAGATTAAATACACTTGCTTGTGTAATACAATTTTGTAGGAAGGTTTTGACATCTCATAACGAGAATTGTCAATACAGAACACAAAGCAGTAATTGAGGAGCCCATAGAAAAGACAGTTTGTATTGAAACATATTCCAACACAATTCCACCGAGAACCTGATGCACCTAAGGCTCTTGAAAATACTTTGATACTCGAAAACAATGAGGTTGAGAATAGTTGCACATTTCAGCACCTTCAATAAAATATAGGATGGTTAAACTGATTATCATGCCTCCACTAATAGCTTTGCCGATTAATGACAGGATGACATTGTATAAAGATTTTAAATATATTATTGAGAAAAAGCTTAAAGGCAATGGTCATTATCGAACTACCATAAGAACACTAACAAACCCTTTATCTATGATGATGTCAACTATTGGTGAAATAATTGTAAAACTCAAACCATATCTTAGATACACAATATAGTTTTTGGATTCACTAAGAAAAAGACTTTTGACATATATTGCCAAGGACGACGTCATTATGCATGTGTTCAATCCATTGCAAAAAACTGGAAGCGCAATCCCCATAATACTTGGCCTTGTAATAAAAGTCAAGAAGTTATAGCGATTGATTTTCCCTTTTTCCTTAGAAGTTTCGAAATTCACGCTTGCTGTGCAAAATAAAAAACCAGATAAAAGTGACAATGTTATTGCAAACACTCCTAAAATTGTAAACGGAAGATAGTACCCTCCAATAGTAAACAGACCACTGACAGTTCCCGGACCAAGGGACAAACCAATTAATGAGGCAGTCTGCATAGCTGTTATAATTAAACCACATTTTTCAAGGTGTATATTAGTCATAACAGGCATGATACAAACATACCACAATGACAGTGACATTCCACCTAACAATCTAGTTGTAATGCATAACGTAATAAACAAACTTTCTTCATTGTACGTGCTGTTCCTGTGATTAATTCATCGCAGTTTTGTTCATAATTATGTTATGATCATTGTGCAGTTTTTAACATACATTGTTTAAATTTATTTACTTATAGTTGTTGTTTGTCATTCAATTTTATTGGTTTGTTAATGGAAATAATTATTTCGTCATTCAAATAAAATTCTTAATTTTTTGACATAAACCATAACTTAAAGTCATCCAATGTATTAATTAATGTAGGAAAACCCATTTTATCAATATTTCCAATCCATAATTCATGATCTACAGTGTAGAAGGAACAAATAACTAACACAGTGATCATAAAATTTCTCCATGACGATTTTTATTCTTTTATTTAAAGGTAATTATAAACCTTAAATTGTTTCTTGAAGCTAATAACTATGTCTATAGGCGTTGGCTTTATTCTTATCTTCATGGTTTGGAGTAACGGGTCACTGCAAACAAAGGAAAGCGGTGAGATTTTCATGAAGTTAAAGTTGAGATACCACAAAGTGGACCTCTGTCAACAATTCTATTTTTAACTTAGACAAAGGATATAAAATTTCATGAGGATAATAGCAAAACCCGTGCATTATACTGATGACTCATGCATAATATCAGTAATTAAAATGATTAACTTTCCTTAGTTTCCACAAATTCTCAAACTCCTTTGCCTACTGCCTATACTTGTCTAACTTATCTTTCTTGCTTTCTACATTCCTGCTATGTTATCGATGTTCACATTCTTTCCTCATTCTATCATTTTGCTAGTTTGTATGTTGTAATCCCACAGCATCTTGAACTTCTCATTTGCCATAATTCCTGTGGATTATGCTCTAACCCTTGTATTCTGCTTCTAAATCATATTATCTGCTCAAGCTCCAATGTCCTGTCTTGTCATGTCAACTTCTCACAATATGCTATCAGATTATCTACTTTCTTACGTAGCCTGCATTTGTCATTTGCTTCAGTTCTTCTGTCTATGTCCTTCTTCTCCCATTTTTCCTTATTGCTTGCCCCTGCACTGTATTATCAGTGCTTCTGCTTCAGTCTTCAATGTTCCCTTAATTAGCCACTTGCTGCTCTTTTCTTTGTCCCATTTTCTGTATTCCCCAATACTCTCCATGCATCACCTTCTGCCTACACCTCATTTGTCTTTCTTCATCTATTCTATTCTGGGATGACTTATTTCCTTCACTCTCTGTTCTTATCATTCTTAACACATACTGACCTCTAGTTGTGACTCTATACTTTGTATTTCCGCACATTCCTCTACGCTTATCAGTGCTTTCCTTCCTAAGTGCATTGCCCTTTACAGTTTATCTATGTCTCTGACCGGTGGGATTTAGTAAAATTGCAAAATAAATGACTCGGTGACCCGAACGACCCTTTTTTAGAATTTAGAAAGAAATTTGCAAAGTTGTGCTAAGACTACACTTGCATATAGACATTGATATGAGCAATACATAACGCTGGTTTTCACCGACATCTGAATGATTCACCTCGCATTATAAGGACATGTTTCTAGCATCTCCCATAACTTACGATGTTAAATATAAAACTATCAAAACTATCATCATTTTGAAATATCAATGTCGGGAAAATTCTTCCATTTTCAAATATTCATGAAATTTAATAAGTTAACCCATTCTATTTCCGACAAACATTTGGACTTAGATTTTAATCGAAGTTCGAAGACCTAATATTAATTTGATATTAATTCCGGGAGCTAAAATTTTGTATGAAATACAGAAATCACATTTCCAAGTTGAATTTTTCTATCGTAGAATATACAGCTAAAGTTTTTCATGTTTCAAAGTCGGGTTTTAAGAGTACTATTAAAAACAGTAGCTCTCATAATACAGCGGAGATTATATCTGATCCATTGTTTCCCCATATTTTCCCCCTACTATCTCGAATTTATGAAAGAATGTTTCTATATCTCTTTTTGCAATAGATGTTAGTCAAACAGTCTAAGAATTATGCTAGATAAAAAAAATTAATGATCAATAACTTGTATATTTGTTTTGAAATGTTTAAGTTTTTATACAATCAATTACAAAAATCAATATTAGAGACTCAAAAAAAGATAATTTCTGGATACCGAACTGGTGGGTGAAAACAAGCGCTACTCTTAGTGAAGATTACACTCAAACAATAGTTGAAAAGTGATGTTAAAGATATTATTGAAATTTTAAATTCTCAACTTGAATTGTGTAAAGCATTTCTGAAATTTAGAAATCAATGAATGAATCAAATGAATGGCCTAAACTCAATTCAATGATAAAGGGCTTATTATAAGAGACGAAATGCATTTAAAATTGGTCATAGTCTCATTATTAACTTTTCTTAATCTCTAAGATTTACATCGATTAGGAGCTAGATAAATTATAAGATTTTTAGTTGAATCCTTCTATAAACGTAATTTAAAATTTTATTGAGCAATACAATTTTCTGTTTTACCTTGTTGAACAAAATCATAAAAAGCAAAAATGAGTAATTTAATATATAGCTGATTAACATCACTAATATAATACAAAATTTGACACAAAAGATTTTCGTTAAACTCTTTATATGTGAGGTATTTCCTTGCTTTTTGAAAAAAGTATTTGGAAAAATATTGCATTACAATTCTATTCTATATTACAAAGAAATATTAATAAGGGATAACTGCAACGCAGTTAACAAATTCTATTTGAATGCCATTCAATCAATTCTTCAAGGAAATTCATTTATGAGTGTGATCGTTTATCTAAGAATATTTGATATGACAGGAAGGGTATATAGATAACTTCTATTGTAAAGTCGACATCATTTTGCAAAACAAAATATCTTTTGATACTGACTTTTCAATAGTGACCATGACATCATAAACAGGTATGAATTCAATGAGTGAGAACTAAGCAGAAAAGGTATATTGGTCGCAAGATATAGTTGGGTTGGAATCTCTATAATGCTGTATCTTACAAGAAACGCCATAACTGAACGTGGTGTTGGACAGAGAATTTGTAGAAAGCAAGAAATTACCAATGCTTTAACAATGCCTCTAAATAGAAAATTTTATAAATGTAATTACATTAAATAATTTATCATAATTGAAGGTTGCACACAAGATATTAACCATAATATTGATGACATTAGACTTTTAATAAAGTTAGACCATGCGTTGATTTTCACACAGGTTGGTAATATTTTTTGCTAATTTTTGCAATGATTTGGATCAAACAATAAGCTATAGAAACATGTATACATGGGATGTTCAATATTGCAAACTAATTCGAGTCATGATTAGATTATTGAAAGACAATGTACATGCACGCATATCGTGTTTAGTAGCCACCTAGATGGTGATATTTACAATTTCAATTATTGTAATTTAAATTTTCATTTAATAATTTTTGTGATAAATTATTTTATGGTTTATATCAATTTCTTTAAAATATTTGGAAATAATGAGAATTTTAATAAACATAATTGCAAATTTTTGCACTTACTTTATTCACTGATTACTTTTTTAATGACCTACATTTATTCAGTTAAAAACTTTTAAGAATTATAAACAAAATATGCATTGAAATGGACGTTTTTTATTTAGTGTAGACTGCATATGCCAATTCTAATGGAAAAATGGAAATCCTAAAAAGACAATTTTATAATTCTTAAAAGTAATTGAATATTTAATCCACAAGGGAATATTTGCAAAACACCGAAGATTGAATATATGTTAGTGAAAGGGGAATACTATTTGATTTGTTGATATTTGCTACATAAAAAAATTATTATGCTTTGCTATGTATTAGATAGCTACGCTTAATTTCTAAAATTTCTAATTTAAAAAAAAAATACAACTATTAAGTGCAAAACATATATTAAAACCCTGAAAAATGCAAATACATGGTGCGAAAAAAGTTCCCGATCAAATTTTCACAGTTAATATTAACATATTGTTTTTAATCTATTTGAGCTAACTATGAGTGTAATTTGTTGTCTTTAACCCCTAATATTGATTTTCAGAACAGATATTACTAAAATATAATCATTAATTTACTAAAATGAGCCAACGTGAAGTCATTATCCAACTTAATTGCGCAGGAAAGTCAAATCCTGAGATAGTAAAGTTGCTGAAAGCTGCCAAATTGACAGTTCGGTATGCAATCACCCGTTACAACGAGCTAGAGACATCTGATGATCGTCCCAGAAGTGGCCTGCCCAGAACTGCTCGTACCCCAAGCAAAATAAAGGACATTAGAGAGAGGGTAAGGAGAAACCCCAAAAGATCAATGAGAAAGCTAGGGAGGGATATGACAATGGATGAAAAATCTGTCAGAACAATTGTTGAGGAGGACCTGAAGCTGTCAACCTACAATTTGAAATACAGACATCCGCTTACAGAACTACAGTAGCAGAAAAGGAAGGACAGAGCCAGAATTCTTAACAGGATGAAGGACGGCACTGAGGCTGGAGAAGTCACCTTCTCTGATGAAAAACTTTTCACTGTTGACGCCAAATTCAGCTCCCAAAATGAGAGGATCTTGGCAAAAAGTACAGAAAGCATCCCAGATTACTTTAAATATGTCTACCGTCGGCAAAAGCCTGCTTCAGTCATGGTATGGGCTACAATCTCGGAAACTTGGAAGCTTGGAAGTCTCCCCTCATTTTTGTGAAAGAGGGTGCAAAAATGAATGCTAAAAGTTACGTTGAGGATATTTTGACTCCAGCTTTTATTAATATGAAAAAGCACTTCAAAAATCACCCTTTCACCTTTCAACAGGATGGTGCACCCTCTCACTACTAACAAAACCCAAGAGTGCTGTTCAAGCCACTTTCCTGCTTTCTGGAGTAAGGAGATGTGGCCTCCTTCATCTCCAGTACTGAACCCTATGGACTTCAGTATGTGGTCAATCTTGGAGAAGGAGGCCTGTGCTATGCCCCACAAAAATATTGAGAGTTTGAAAAGGTCTCTTGTGAAGGAATGGGACAAAATACCCCAGGAAGTACTGCATGCATCTGTGAAAAGCTTCAGAGGGAGACTCGAGTGTGTCATTCGTGTAAATGGCGGCCATATCGAAAACTAGGTGTATCATTTTGCTCATTAGTCCCATAAATAAAAGTGTGTTAAATTGTGTTTCATTTAAACCTTTTTTTATTGTTTTATTGAGATTTTTATAAGGTCGGGGACTTTCTCCGCACCCTGTAGATATGATTATGTACATATTAGAGATAAGCTTAAATCCCCACTACCTAGGTAATGAAATGATATGTCAACTTTTTACAATATTTATTGCAAAAAATTATTTTTCATGTTCTACGATAGGCTGTAAAACTGTGAAGTCACAAGATGACGCATTTATAAATATGTTGTTAATATGTTTGGAAGAGAATTATGAATCTTTAGTGTTCATTTTTCTTATTGATTTCAGAATTATATTTTTTAGTAGTATTGATATACCTTTAATTTTAATACACTTTATATGTGTCCCTTTCAAACGTGTTTACATAAAATGAACCTGTATATATATATATATATATATATATA
>CABFPE010000357.1:612052-650366 GCA_900660155.1 Hofstenia miamia
TATATATATATATATATATATATATATAAATATATAAAGGATGTTTATTTTAAAATGATAGAATTTCAAGATAGTTAAAAAAATAAAAACACGATTGAATACCCATGTATTTGATACCATTACAAAGATTACATTATGCCATTCAATATTTAAATATGATTTTTCATATGACATCCTCGGCCCGTGCGAATGTACCGCAAGCTTGAAGCAAATGTTCACAGACTCTTCTTAGTAAATCAGGCTGAATTTCTGCAATAACTCGTTGAATATTGTTCTCAAGCTGTTGACTTGTCTCTGGTTTGTCAGCCTAAGCCTTGGATTTAACATATTCCCATAAAAATAATCTAAGGTAGCCAAATCGCATGAACGAGGCGGTCAATTCACAGGTTTATTTCTGGAGATGATTTCCACAGTAACTCGATGGTTTGTCTCGATGTGCGAGAAGTGGCTCCGTCTTGCTGAAATAATTTATCTGCAATATCAATACCTTGCAGGTGAGGCACCAAAAAGGTGTTTATCATTGAACGGTAGCGCTCGCCATTGACAGTTACGTTCTCGCCCACGTAATTGCGGAAGACATATAGGCCAATAATTTCACCAGATCACAATTCACACAAAACCGTTATTTTTTCAGGATGAAGGGGCTTCTGGACAAATGCTTGGAGATTTTCTTTACTCCAAATTCTGCAATTTTGCTTAAAATAACCATTTAACCAAAAATGAGCCTCATTGCTGAATAAAATTTTGTTGAAAAATTCATCATCAGCAGCAATTATTCCATCGCTGCTTTCGCCAAACTTGCAGCACAATCGGTGGTCAATAGGCTTCAAATCTTTAATTTTATAGGCGTGTAATCCAATATCGCCACGCAAAATTTTCCATACTGTTGATGGACACAAGTTCAATTGTAGAGCATGCCGACGAACCGAAACACTGGCATCATTTCCACCACTTTGCCTAACATTTTCAATTGCTTCCTGGGTTCGCGCAGTTCGACGTCTTTCTGGATGAACATTATCACACAGTGCAAATATATTGCAAAAATGACCCTCTGTTCACCTAATTTGCAGATCAGACGGTCTATTATGACGACCATAAAATGGCTGCAATGCACGAAAAAGTAGCACGAACAGAGCTGTTTGCATAATAATGCTGCACAATTCGCAGGCGTACGTCTTGCAATGTTGACATTTCAAGAGTAACTAACACAATGGCATAGCATCCTGAACGCAATGGATTTACCGGTTGCCAATTGGTTAATAACAGTTAAGCTCAGTGTGCATTATAATTTCTTTCACTCTAAAATAAACAAGAAAATAAAAAGGAATGAGAATATTTGATATAAAAATTGGCAACCACCAGCTTAGATAATTTCAAACCGCTGGAAAAGCTATTATAATTGCGTTTCAAAGGACAAAGTACATTAATGATTTGGAATCACTAAGCAAAAAAAATAATCACGAAAATGATCAATTCTGCAAAACTATAGAAGCGATGGATCTGAAATGCTAGACACAAATTTTCGAAGTTTTGGTTCTATAATATGCTTCAGTTCAACATTTCAGTGGAGCTATTAGTGAAGTGGTTTGCATTATCTTGGATGATGTTTTTATGAAATGAACAAGACAAAACCGATTCGATTTGCATATATCTTTTCCTGAATTGGCAGCGTCAAGTATGGTTGATAAGAGTAATCAGTTGTATATTTACCTAGGAAAATATGGATGAAGGTATTGCCATCTCCTAAGTGTGAAAAATGAGTTCTTAAAAGATGTTTGCCTTATCATAACTTTAAGATGTATTTACTTAATCTGTTACTAATATTAGGAAGAAATAATCTAAACCGGAAACGTAATGTAGTGAAACATAATTGTTTTATAGAAGGCATGACTTTATCAAATATTAATACAAAATGCAAGTAGATAAATACACAAAGGAGTACTAATTTGAACTGACATTCATAAAACGGTGTATCTTAAATATCTCAGTTATCTGAATGCTCTTGTATTTAGATACATATATTAAAATCTTTCATGAGAAATTCAATTTTTATTTGTGCGTTGACAATTCTGACTGCATTTATTAGCAAGCACTCAATATTCTAAGTTTAAGTTCAGCATATTTGAATTTCAAAATCAAAAATTTTCATACTTTGTGTAGAGATGGAAAATTATAGATTTTCTCCAAAAGTTTAACAATTACAAATTTAGTATAATTTTTTTCAAATATTTTGATGATCATATTAATGAAAAGAAATATAATTGTGTTACATAAACATTCAATTCGAGAATAAACCGGGCATTTCTTTTAACTTGTGATGATTTCTATAGATATTTTCAAACGCTCATGCCTCTTTAAATAACAAAAAAAGATAAAATTTGAAAAAACCTTTAGATAGGGAATAGGCCCTTTTCCATTTTCATCATAAATTCGCTTCAGGTCGTGACGACTTCCGACTATATGCATCAAGGTCATATTTACAGCAAATAAAATTGTTGAGGCCAGTTATTGCTGTCATGGGCTTTAGACAGGTAGGTATCGGAAGAATTTGAACATTTTTGTAAACAACATATATTTCACTGAAAAAAAAATATTAATGTTTTCATGCGCTTCAAACCATGAATAATGATTATCACAATTTTTCACCATAACAGGGAAGCACACTTACTCATAGATGGGGCAAAATCCCAGTATTCCCAAATTTATATACTGGGTTGGAGGAAAGTGATTGAAATCTATTTGTGAGGTCGAAAATACAATAGACATTTTGGGGTTGGTCTAGATGATATTGGCAATGCGTCATCAATAACAACTTGGTGTTATTAGGTGCATTTCAATGTATTTGCTTCTGTACTTGTGTTATTGAATTAGTACGCGGTTAGCAAAATGTAAGTGAAGACTCGTATTGTTCAAATATGATAGTATGGAACAGCCATAAGTAGAGGAAAGATAATGAGATAAAGATTTTAAAACTATTTATTTTCTTGGGCGAGGATGAAATATTAATGGTCTCAAGGCTAAACTTTTCGATATTGATAGTATGAGTTTTGAGTCAGTTGGTCACGGATGTCATGTCTTTCTGACTAAATTTTTACACTGGGAACAAATTCATTCCGTGCTCAGCCACCATTATCCCACAAGCACGTATCACACTCAAATGCACCTTAAATTCCACATACTGAATAAGGCTATTATCAAATATTAATTCGAACAAAAGTGAAGTAGCATCATTTCCATTTACCATATTCACAGAGTGAGCTTTGATTCATCACTGATTAAGTATAGGAATGCGAACTTAGAGCATCCTTAGAAAAAATAGCTGATATATAATACTTTTAATGAATTTGTACAAAACTATTTTCACCAACTCAAATTTGGTCACAAAAAATTTTACAGATAATAAAGCTTTGCATTGTTTCTTTGTCTTAACTATTGCATAATCAAAAAATCTTAATATAATTTCAATAGTACAGTTTTTGCAAGAATGTGGGCTTTTCACTTTTTGCATAGCGTTATTATTATTCTTTTAGTTGTAAAGATAATGAATTCATGCTTATGTGTAATAAAATGATTTTGGATATTAGCTTTTGTTAATAGATTTTATTTTTTGTACTTGATAACATTTCTTACACATTCTTTTTACACCTCATAGTTTTCTAAACAAGACTGGTGTAATAACAAATTGCTTAATATCTTAGCGAGAGAAAATAGCAATTCAACGGTCTCACATGTTGTTGATAATCAGCAAAGGGACTTACTCAGGATTCTCTGACGTGGGAGACATCTTGGTCTTGATGAAAATACTGGTAAAATCTACTCAAAAACTGCATTTCATCACCTTAGTTTTACTTCTATTAGAGATGAACTAAGACTGTTTACAACCGGTCCAGAAAAAAAAATCTGAAGTTTTGGCTGGTTTGGATAGTTTATGTGGCATAGACAGAGTTACGATTTTGATGAATTATCCATAACATATTTTTGACGCATATTTTCCTTCAAATTGTTTTTCTGCATG
Source organism: Hofstenia miamia (assembly GCA_900660155.1). NCBI lineage: Eukaryota > Metazoa > Xenacoelomorpha > Acoela > Hofsteniidae > Hofstenia > Hofstenia miamia. Next base: position 616,068 of record CABFPE010000357.1, read on the forward strand.
GGTCCATGAAAAAACTTATTTGGCAACAATTCAAAAATGTATATTATTTTAAGAATTACTTGTGCCTTGTGAATTAGGTGGGTGAAGTCAAAATTTCTCGGTAAAATTTAAAATTTAAAGCGTGGAATGAATTATTTTGAAGCGCTTCACCACCGTTTTGTAATAACTAAAATCTCCTCCCGTCAGAAAATCCTGCGTACGCTCCTGTATGCCTTATGGAGTTAATGGATATTTTTGGGGCTGAAAGCAAAAATCTTGTTGAGCACTATACAACCCAGAATTACTTCATGTGCTTCAAATTTATTACTCAATTATTAAAATTCGTTATTTAGCTATTCAATTTAAGAATTTAGTTCCTGTAATAAATTGATTTGCATTTTTGTTATATTTATATAATGAACTGCTTAACTGAAGTTTGTTTGAGTAACAAATAACAAATCTTAATCAAACTGTATTGCTGCACTGTAGCTTTTGAATAACTGGGACTTTCTCTTCCCTTAATTGGTTTCAGAGAATGCTTTCTCAATTGGATGTCATCAGCCTTGTGGATTGACAGTTTTTCGAATTCCATAGTGTTGGAGATGAATAACATCTGCTCATCAATTATCAGAGAGTGGTCAAAAGTGATGTGATATCTTGATTTACTTAAACAAATTTCTACTAATTTTTAAAGAAAAAAAGGTAAGAAATAGTAATAACTGCATGACTGTTTTTGTGTGAGTAATTGAAATACACAATGCTATGCTTACTTGCATGCAATGACATTGGGACATATTATTTTGCAGATGCAAACCTAAGCACTTCTTAAATATGAACAAAATTATGTGCTGAATTCATTTCATTTCATTGCTGCATGACCTCCCTTGATTACATAAAGAGTGCATTTTCTTAAGTCTTTTACTATGTCACAATTACATTCAGTATGTTATGTCCATAGCAATTGTATGCTCTTAGATGTGGTAGCTACTACAGCACTATTGCTTCAAATATTATGGGTCTACGCTGCCTCCAATATTTATTTGAGTTTCAGTAATTCAGTGTAGTAATAACCACGGCTGATGAGGGAATAATTCACTTCTCCACAACTTTTTCTGTATTTATCTCAATGCGATCCACACAGAATTCCTAAGGGGCATCTTACTTCTTAACCTAGGTCTTGCTTAACATATTTGCACACAACATAGAAGCATGTATGTGCTGATACACCGATCAGTGGTGCTTTTTCTTTTTCTTTAATTTTGTATCATTGTTCTGCAGTAGACTTGTAAATATATACTACCTTACAAAAATTCAGGCCTTTACAGAAAATATTTCATTCCTTAAATTTAAATAACCCACACTAACACCCCTACATATAAGCAAAATTGCAATGTTTTGAATTAATTAGTGCAATTTAATGCAGAAACACAAACAGTGATCTCCATACCTAGTCCCATTGGGATACTCATGGCTACAGCAGCCCCGCAAATAGCAACTAAAAGACTTTGGCAAATGTGACTATCTTAGTTTGCTTAAAAGTCAAATAGCTCATTATTTCTTCTTGTTTGAATTACCAAAAGTAGCATACAATGTGTAAGCAAATTCTGTAAATATAAGAAGACAATGTGTTAGCCAAATATACCTGAAAAAAATTTACAAAATCCTAAAATTTAGTCAATGATATTGTATTCAAGTAATTCTTAATATCATTACGTAATAATGCAAATTTGATGTGTAGTTACCTACTGGCATTTATTGTCAAAGTTGCATTAACTACTAAGTCATTATTGGCGAACTAATCAGAGTTGATTTAGGCATTAGTCGTGACGTATGAAAAGAGGACATGATAGAATGCCCCATCATGTTTTCAACATTGATTTCGACTAGTTAAAATCACCAACATTTATGTTAATTGAAGAATGTTAAAAACTAGGGTGGAGTCAATTTTGCAAAATTTTTAAATTCTTACATTGCTTCAAACCGCATTTGGTTACTTAAGTTGATCACAAATGATACATCCCCTGTCAAGAATTCTAGCTGCGCCCCTGTGCAAAAGAAATAATAAATTTCTCAATAGTTCCCATCAGCTAATAATAATGTGTAATAGACAAAAGCCATGTTTGGCTGGTACTTGTATCCGATGTGAAAATGAGCAGTTAAAACGGAAACGAGTAGGATAGAAATACGTGCTTCGAGAATAGACATGTCCGTAGTGTTGTTGGTATTGGAGTAAGAGGACCAATCTGGGCCACAAGAAATTCAATTCGAAAACCCTTTGGGTAGCACTAGAAAAGCGACGATAGAGCAAAATGACCATTAAGCATTTTTTATTTGTTTCATTATTCATTCAGCAAAACAACTAGCAGGTACATATACTTTCAATTGTGTTGATAATCTCATTAAATTTGCTATTTGTAGAAATTTGGTTTCTATTCCAAATTTTTCTCAAGAGTAATCATTGTTCTAGTGTTAATAAATCCAAAATGTCTGTCCTAATCCTAAAGTAGATTTATTAATCAAGATCTACTGTATATGTATTCTTGTCTTCCTCTCTAGCATTGTTTACAAAAATGAGTGGAAAGGGTCAAATAGTAATTCCATATTATTAACAGTGGCTATTCAAATGCTTTTGGTCACCCAACCAACTTTTCTATACATCCTTGGATATTGCGGCACAGAGTAGTGGTTGCTTATCGCCGATAAATTATCGGCCAGAGTAAGTGTTTTCGAATCAAGCTTGTTTTTCGTAAATATGTTTATAACTCACTGTATATAATACCAAGAATTACTTGTAAAGAAAGAACCGTTTTAGCTATGTTCTATTAGCAAGCTGCTTTACATGTATTCCAGTGATGTTACAATATCTTTTGTACTTTTCCTCAAATTTGTTATTGAAATTAGACCGTGTAAATCTTATCACAGAATCATTTCAGGTGAAACATTGCATTGATTGAATTCATAATATCATAAACTGCGAGTTGCATATTGTGGTTTACTCGATAATTCTGCAAAATTCCTTTCTTGAACACTTGATAGATCAGTTCACCACTGGGTAGCAAGCAACTTTCCTGGGTGAGTAGTGGATTTCTAGAAAATGAAACAAAAGAGTCTGAATTTTTAAAATAAGATGAGTTCCATAGGCCCTCATCCATAGCATCAAAAAATTAACAATGGGGACTGGGCTCCCATAGGGCCCCGCCCTACTACACCACTGGCTGCAACAACTAGCCTCAAATATTTTTAGTCCTGCTAATAGTTCACTCAATTGTCCTTTCGCAGCACCGTCCATAGGCTCAGATTTCGTCACACCTCTGTGTTTTTTGTAAATAGAACACGCAGGTTCCGTTCAAGGGCTGTGCGCAAAGTTTAAGATCAGCAACTGCAGTAAATTAAAGATGAAAATAATAGAAGAGATCATTTTATATTCAGTGGTGCTCTGAAATTTATGATATCTATATTATTTAGCTAGTTCTGAGCGCTTAAATGTTTTTATAAAAGACATCATAAGTTGAAAAAAGATGCCTGAGTTATTTAGGGTTGCGATCATTAATTGAAAACTAATAGTTAAATTGAATGACCAAGAATTTAATTTCAATGAAGAAACGGTCATTGTGTCGTTTGATAAAACGGGTATATCAATATTAACAACTAACAACTACGATCAATTGATTACGCGGACAGGAAGAATAATAAAGGAAATGCTTAAATACTTTAGTGATTGAAACCGTAAAGGACAGTTTAACATGATTACTTGTCGGAAACTCTTGTCAATAATTATTGGAGTTCTTTTATATGGATCTGATGCTATGTTTATGAGTGCAATCGTACCCATATTTCCATTGGCTGCTGAAAGAAGAGGCATTTCATCGTTTTGGATTGGACTGGTGTTCTCTTCAATGTACGTCAGCGTTTTTATTGGAAGTTTCATTTGGCCCATGGTATTGAAGCCTCGTCATTACGTGCAAGCATATGTTTTTTCTGGATTTTTAGTAGGAATTTCCTTTTTTTGCTTTGGCTGCATAATTTTTGTTGAAAGTTCAAATTTATTTATTGCCTCATGCGTGGCAACTAGGGTTTTAGGGGGTATTTCAATGTCACTTATGTATGCCTGTGCCATACCTGTTATTACTAATATAAATCCTGAAAATTCGGGGATAACTATTACAGCTATGCAGACGGCTGCCTATATTGGTGTTTCGCTTGGCCCAGGAGTTGCCAGTGCTTTGTTTAGTATTGGAGGATACTATCTTCCTTTTACAACATTAGGGATACTTGTAATAACATTGTCATTTTTGGCTTGGATATTTTTCTGCACTGCTAATGTGAATTTAGAAAACAAAAAGGAAACTGGAAAGATCAATCGTTATGACTTTTTCACTTTTATTACAAGGCCATGGGTTATGGGGATTGCACTTCCAGCATTTTGCGATGGATTATTCACAGGAATAATAGTCTCAACATTAACAATATATATCAAGGATGTTTTTTTACTAGATGAAACCAATAATTACATCGTATACTTAACTTATGGTTTGAGTTTTACAATAATTTCACCAATAGTTGGCATCATCATCGATAAAGGGTACGCTAGTGCGATTATGGTATTTGCAATAGTTTTATTGCCTTCAAGCTTCTTTGCAATGGTCTACATCAAATCTCTCTATCTCTTCATAGTGGCATTTGCTGGAAAATCAATTGCTGGAGGCATGATTAGTAGTGTCTCCATGCTATATTTTATTAAAAGTGCAGAAAAATGCAACTTTGAAGATCCTTCTCACAACAAACTTTTATCAACATCATTGTTTTCCAGCATCCGGGTAGTTTCAAGGGCTTTGGGGGCATCAGTGCTCGGTGGAATTGTGTTGGAATATGTGTCAATAAAAACTGTTTGGACAATAGGCGCTTCATTTATTGCTCTGTCATCTATATTGGCAATGGTCGTGATGAAATATTTAAATTTTTACACAAGGCTGTACTATACAATTTAATCTGAATAAATTTGTGCTATGATAAACTAAATTTCAGTATTTATATATATATATATATATATATTAGAAACCTTTTTTTAAATAAAAAAAACTCATTTAATCCTCATTTGTATACAGATATTTGTAAATTAAAAAAATTTTTGCAAAAATATTGATATTTGATATGCTTATATATAATGCATACGCAGTTTGATTAAAATAATTTGACATAAATTTCAATAGCCAGCACAATAAACTTTGTGCTTCGACCTAAGTTTTGAGTGTTTCTATCTCCGTATGATATTATTCGTAGTAAAATGACGATTTTTTCCATTCATAGAAAAATATTGCCACTTGTGAAAAATCAATTCTAGCAATTTGTGCCAATAAATTTATGATATTAAATAATCTCATCGTTTTTTAATATATTAATATATAGATATTTTGCCCTTAATATGTTGCAGAGAGACACAAAAGTTCTTTTGTAGAATGGGTATGAGCTTCTCTTTATTCCTATTGTTTATTCACCAAGTCACAAAGATCAAAAAATGTCAAAAAAAATACTTAAGGCTGACAAATGGAAAGTAATGAGAGACTTCAAAGTTGTTGCTACCTCTGCCAATGGGATAGTCGATTATGTTTTTTTCAAAATAAATAAGAATAGACAAAATCTTGAAGACTTTACTATTGGAGTTCAAAATATTAAATTTCAACATTTAGTGGAGCCAAAAGATATACTTATGCCACTCTTACATACAAAAATCAGTCAAATGAAGCAATTTGTTGCGTTCTAAATCTTTTGCAATTTTATCAAAACCATTTCCGAAACTGTCAGATGCAAAAGTTAAAGACGGCGGTTTTGTTTATCCCTATATTAGAAAGTTGTTGAAAAACGATAAAAAAAATTACGTAATTCACTCAATTGCATACGTTGTATTAAAAATGTCTCGCAATATTTTCCATCTCCTATGCAACAATGTAGAAAACTTGATTGTAATTTATAGTTTAATTTTTTTCCGATTGATCTTTAAAGTACATATGTTGAACTCGCATTTGACGAATTTAAGTGTGAGAGCATATTCACAAGAGCAAGGCGAAAGATTTTATCAAGACATTGAGAAGTTTGAACAACGCTATCAAAGAGAAGGGAATGAAAGCATGATGGGAGAAAATATTTGGACAGTTATTAGAGAAGCAAATCAAGACTCTCACAAAGGAAATGGAAGTAAATTTAATTGTGTTCATGTTCACATTTAACAAGGTCTTTGAATACATTTTATATCTCTTTTTATAATCTTTGAAATGTTCAATAAAATTCCGTAGTGTGAAATTTATTTAACATTTCTTGAATAATAATTCAAGTTTGCATAGTTGTGTACAAAGAGTATTAATCTCATAAATACAAAAAAATATATATTTTACAAACCTCAACCAATATTTCGCATCTTCTATTTAAGTGTCTGTTTTTCAATTAGCGTACAGAGTAAGTAAATCTTTATTATTAAAAAATTTTAAGCCTAAGAATTACAACATATCTTCACATCAGACATGTCAACGAGGAAATTTTTTTAAGCTTGGNTATATATATATATATATATATATATATTAGAAACCTTTTTTTAAATAAAAAAAACTCATTTAATCCTCATTTGTATACAGATATTTGTAAATTAAAAAAATTTTTGCAAAAATATTGATATTTGATATGCTTATATATAATGCATACGCAGTTTGATTAAAATAATTTGACATAAATTTCAATAGCACAGCACAATAAACTTTGTGCTTCGACCTAAGTTTTGAGTGTTTCTATCTCCGTATGATATTATTCGTAGTAAAATGACGATTTTTTCCATTCATAGAAAAATATTGCCACTTGTGAAAAATCAATTCTAGCAATTTGTGCCAATAAATTTATGATATTAAATAATCTCATCGTTTTTTAATATATTAATATATAGATATTTTGCCCTTAATATGTTGCAGAGAGACACAAAAGTTCTTTTGTAGAATGGGTATGAGCTTCTCTTTATTCCTATTGTTTATTCACCAAGTCACAAAGATCAAAAAATGTCAAAAAAAATACTTAAGGCTGACAAATGGAAAGTAATGAGAGACTTCAAAGTTGTTGCTACCTCTGCCAATGGGATAGTCGATTATGTTTTTTTCAAAATAAATAAGAATAGACAAAATCTTGAAGACTTTACTATTGGAGTTCAAAATATTAAATTTCAACATTTAGTGGAGCCAAAAGATATACTTATGCCACTCTTACATACAAAAATCAGTCAAATGAAGCAATTTGTTGCGTTCTAAATCTTTTGCAATTTTATCAAAACCATTTCCGAAACTGTCAGATGCAAAAGTTAAAGACGGCGGTTTTGTTTATCCCTATATTAGAAAGTTGTTGAAAAACGATAAAAAAAATTACGTAATTCACTCAATTGCATACGTTGTATTAAAAATGTCTCGCAATATTTTCCATCTCCTATGCAACAATGTAGAAAACTTGATTGTAATTTATAGTTTAATTTTTTTCCGATTGATCTTTAAAGTACATATGTTGAACTCGCATTTGACGAATTTAAGTGTGAGAGCATATTCACAAGAGCAAGGCGAAAGATTTTATCAAGACATTGAGAAGTTTGAACAACGCTATCAAAGAGAAGGGAATGAAAGCATGATGGGAGAAAATATTTGGACAGTTATTAGAGAAGCAAATCAAGACTCTCACAAAGGAAATGGAAGTAAATTTAATTGTGTTCATGTTCACATTTAACAAGGTCTTTGAATACATTTTATATCTCTTTTTATAATCTTTGAAATGTTCAATAAAATTCCGTAGTGTGAAATTTATTTAACATTTCTTGAATAATAATTCAAGTTTGCATAGTTGTGTACAAAGAGTATTAATCTCATAAATACAAAAAAATATATATTTTACAAACCTCAACCAATATTTCGCATCTTCTATTTAAGTGTCTGTTTTTCAATTAGCGTACAGAGTAAGTAAATCTTTATTATTAAAAAATTTTAAGCCTAAGAATTACAACATATCTTCACATCAGACATGTCAACGAGGAAATTTTTTTAAGCTTGGTTCTTCTCTTTTAAAAATATAGCAGTTTCGGAAATTTTTTGCATAGCTGTTCCTATTGAATGAAAAATAAGAAAAATCTTCTCAACCAGATTAACAAACAGAACTACAAATTTGCTTTGCTTACATAAGGCTCGTTTTAGGCTAGCTGTACATCTAATGCAGTGCTCAAGCTCGGCTCGTTGACAACTCTGCTTCACATCTATGATAATTTTGATGGAATTGTTGTCAATACTAATGTCTCGTGCATCCCATTCAGAAGAAAATTCCTATAATTACAAAAATTTTGCCTCTAAAAATATTCACGAGATCGATTAATCGTTTTTTCAGATTCAGATAAATGGACAAGACTGATGCTCAACCTCAATCTGGTAGGAATAAACACCGGCTCTTAAATTATGCTCACGAAATACAAAAATTCGTCGTTTATTTTAAGCTTTTGACTAAACACCGGTATTTTTGTACATACTTCTTGCATTATTTTATATTGAATTGCCAGTAACAAATGATTTAATGTGAAATTCAATGTCAAAGACAACCATTCGATGATCACACACACAGGTGTATATAGATTTCAAAATTTTATGAAACTGTAGTTTTGAAAATAATTCTATTTAAATCATTAGATGGGTGAGACCAAATAAGGTAAACTTGGCAAGATTTTCAGTGCATACTATGTTTTATTTAATATGCAGTTAAATGAATTTTAGACTGTGTTATTTATTATATTTTTACCTTAATTGATTTCAAAGCTATAGTTCCATTGTAATAGGGCAGTGCATTTATTCAAAATTAAATCGAAAACTTGGCTTAATAAAGACTACATTTGCTTAGAGATGAATAAAAATGTACAGATATGCGCTGATGTAAATCTTTATTTTGTACTTTGTAGAAATATATATATATATATATATATATATATATATGCATATAAATTTTTTGTCTATTTCTTTCATAAGCCGCCGTGTTACATTTAATGTTAATTATAATAAGTTATTAATCATAATTTTATAAATATTGAATTTTATGTTATGTTCAATCATGTCCTTCTAATAGTCCCAGTGTTCCGTGCACCAAATTCACCATAAAAATTTTTTCCGCAGATTGTATCCGGTACATTTTAAAATTGCTAGCTTATTCCAAATTTCTACCCTAACACTGGATATATCTATTCTCACTCAGCTTTGATGAAAATTATATCATTCTCACAATAAATAATAGTTTCTATACCTCACTTACAGTATTCAAATAGGAACAATGTGCACTCTAGTTTCAAGAAGTGCAATAGTTTTTCAAAAAATTCTGCTTATTAGCTTTGTTTGCAAACATTTAGGAAACGGACAGATAGTATTTGTTGAAAGTAAAACTGCAGGGTGATTTTTAATCCATTTTTATTTGAAATGTGGATTTTTTTGGCTATGCATCCCTTATTCTAGTCACATTCTGGTGATTAACACTTTTTACAATTCAAAGAATGTGAAAAATGAAAATGGTCAGTACAACAACCTTCTTTAGAATTTTCCATTGTCATTCAAAATATTATTCAATTATTTTTGTTTACTTCAACAAGCACTAAGTTGATTGTCAATTATTGTACTTGATAAACTTGTAAGCTTGTACTTTTGTTTGAAGCGGTGACGGATGTTTATCGCATAGACGGAAACACTATCAAATTAGACCCGAAATTTCAAATCAATTTCCGTGCAATACTCATTGAAATATATGATAAAGAAAAAACTGAGTATTTAACTTTTCAAATTTAAAATTTTAACTAATACAATAATACTTCATTAAAATGATATCATGTAATATTAATTTATTCCAATATCATCTTGACACGGCCTATTTTAGTAAGCAATGGCATGATCCTGAAAACTTTGCAGAATAGTGCATTGATTTGTACAATTGCGCAATAATGTTTGTGGTTACAGCAAATTTCTATTCACATTAGATTTGCACTCAACATTTAATAAACTTTTGAAAAATTTTTCATCTATTTCTAAATATCTGATACAGAATAAATAATTTTATATAGTTATTTCCCACAATGATTTTTCTAGATTTAAATGTTTCTGATTGAATTGTATATCAAATAGAGATATAAATGTACAACATATCCTATGTGAAAATTCGCAAGCAGGTCGTTTTTCAGATTTACAATGGGAAATGATTTTCTATTTTTGTGAACATAGCTGATAGTATTTATCTTCAGTCAAGTGAGAGTCAATTGACATGACATAAATATTTTCGATCATAATAGGAACAACAATGGAAGAGAAATTCCGTCAGCTTTATATGGTTATTCAGGGATCCTGATTTTACCAAGCACCATTTGAATAGAATGAGATTCATACCTCAATTCTTTCAACATGCTTGCCATTCATCACAAACAAAATTATATTTACAAGAATTCGAGTGCAATGCAATTACATCGATGTTAACATCTGATTAACTGAATAGCTACTACTAATTATCAACAAATTTTGAGTTGAATCTGATTGCTGCAGATAACCTAAAAGATAGTTAAGCACTTGAATTTCAATATGTCTGATATTAAAATGACTTCGTACGTTTACTAGGCTTGTACTTAACAATATGTTCTTGCAGGAACATAAAAAGTTTTTTCTTATATTATTGATGAGTCATTCATTGATTTTCTTTACTGGAACTTTACTACATTTCTAAAAACTTTAAATAATCATTAATGAAAATCAAATTAAACACCCAAATACCAAAAATTATGCTCACTCAATGTACAAAAATGTCAAAATCTCTAATAATAGTTAGTTTCTTCAAGAGGTGATTTCATTAATGTCCTAACAAATGATATACAATTTGATTTGTTACAAAATAAATTTAAAAAATTCGATTTCTGTTGCTTTCCATTTTTCACAATTGAATATCAATCGATGCTTAGTAAAATATTTTGGTTCATTATTTTTAGCCATTTTTATTAAAATTATTGATCCTGTTGAATTTTTATTTCGGTAAGGAATAGCGTTTGTTAGATTTGTTTTTGAACACATGTTTTGTTATTCTGTTTCGGATTTGTGGTTATAAATTCTTTAAACTCTATAGCATTGATTTTCTTAACGAATGCTAATATTTCTAACGCTTGACAGCTCTAAATTTAGGATGTAGCTTTAATCAAAAAGCTAGTGTAATTATTAAAGAAAAGGTCATATCTGTATTTCAATTCAGATTTCAATGGCGAAAACGTCATCAATTAAGAGCGTAACGATTCTTGAACAATTCTTTAAGAATCATAAAACAACTACTTAGATAAGATCATTCCTCTTAAGGATGTAATTTTAAAGTAAACCTGTCAAGCCCTAGAAGCTTTTGAATTGTTCTTACGCTATGCTATATTTTAATTCTTAATAATCAAACATAGACTTTTTTCTTCTCTGCATATCAATTTAAGCTTTTGAATTTTAGTAGGGCATTTTTTATTAGAAACTAACATCTTTATCAAAACCAACTTATTTGCATAAGCCTAACAAAGTACTAAAAGACAAGAAATATATCGTAATTTATCTGCTAATTTTGCATTTTGTCGATTTCTTTCTCGAGACAATTTTGTGAATTTTTTTCTTTTGGGATGTACTCGAGAGGGTTTTCAAAGGGAAGTGACCCAGGCCACATTCGTTAAAGTTAAATTACAGTTTGAGGTGATGGATTTATTTGTTTAGAAGCTAAATTTGATCAAATATAACATAAAAATAAAGTAGTCAAATCTAGCGTCCACTTGTTAGTTATTTAGAAGTCCAGCCTTGCTTAAGACATTTTCAGATATATATATATATATAGTGAAATGTGTACAAAATAAAGTTCTTTAGTTTTATTTTTCGTATTTTTCTTCTATGAAAACTAGCAACCAATATTCTGTTAACAATAGCTTGAATATAAGAAATTCGTCGGTCGATTCTTAAACATAATAAAAGCTGCTTAGAATCCCTTACAATATTTGTCGATATCATCGAAAAATCTCATTGATAAAAACAAATAAAAAGGATATCACTACTACAATTTCACACTCATTTCAACAAAACCATAAGTGTGAGCAGTACAAAAAATAAAACACAGATATTCCCTGTTTTCATGCTAAATACTTTGTATATAGGAGTCCAGTGCTCAAGGTTGGCTAAGCAGACATTGGCAAACATTGCTTGCATAAAACAATTTTGTAGAAGATCGTTGCCATAATTTTGTAAATGAAAGTATTTTTATAAAATTTCTCTAATTACTAATATGGTCATCTACTTCTACAGAATTAGCAACGAAATATTTTGGTTATAATAACTTTCTTTCTTTGTAGAATAATAATACAATTTCAGCTTTACCTTCAGAGACTGATATTTTTAGGTTTTAGTATAAAAGTAAGCAAAATAGTTTCAAATTATACAATCCTTTTCAACCAGAGATGGAATATAAAATATAATTATGAAGCACGTGTTCTTGATTTTAATAGCTTGCAGTGATAAAATTTAACTATATAATTTATTCTGATGCATTTCAAAACTAATTTTTTATATTACTTTAAAGGTAGATATATTGATGTATATTTTTAATGACTAATATATGTTCTACTGAACAAATAGAACTTTTTACAAAATGAAGTAAATATTGAATAAAATAATTGCGATAAATATTGTTCTTAATTGTTTATTGGATTTATATCAAACTCTAAAATATAGAACTATTTGATACAAATCTGAGAATAAATTTTGATTTTATCTTTTATTTTTTTACGTAAATATCGTTAGTTTACATCTATAAAAATCATAAAATTCACTTATATATTGAATAGAATGGAATTGGTGTCAAAGCTGGTCAAATTTTAGTTTATGTTATGCAGACACGTAACAAAAAATGATAGACTTGATTAATGAATTTTCTGCAGCAAATAACCAGAATTGAAAGGAACAAACAGAACTTAGCATAAAATATATTTTTAAGAAAAGAAAACGTATTTTGGTTGCAAATGCGTCATTAGGAATTTTCAAATACGAATAAATATTTCAGAAAATATGTATGCCATATATCCCTCTTATATTATATTGTGGCTACAATTACTAAATGATGAATTTCAAAAAAGTGAATCGTAAAGACTGGTAGAGTACATTCATGCCAAAAAGCAGAGGGTTGTCACGAAAAAAGAATTTGCTGCTACATTTAATTCTGTTGATAGGCATTTTACAATTGTCCCAACCAAGTTCAGTAGGATCCATGATTTTTTGGTTTGGGCTAACTTTTGTCTGGGCAACAAGCGCGTTGAATTTTCCAAATTATGCATGCAGGCAGGTTTAGTTCATAAATAGTGGTGGCATGTTTTGAATTAAAATTACCACAAGCCTTAGTCAAAAAATGTACATAAGACTATAAGTTTAGCTCAAAATTATTGATTGTCAGTAACCCACCAATACATTATGTACATGAGGTTTTCAAGACAGAGTGATTAAATTAATAAGCCATGTTCAACCTTAAATAGTATTGTCAAAATTAAAGTAAGGGTTAAAAAACATAGCTACAGACATAGATGCTGATATGACCATGAAGATAAAAAACGTCAGTCTATTCTGTTGGCATGACTTTATTATTGACACTAATATCTAATAGGTGGTGCATTTCTAAACAGCGATAATATTAGCAACACCACTAATATATTACTAGAACTGATTTTTGTGCGTGAATTGACAGAAGTATAAATACAATAATAAAATTTTGTGAGAAATAAACAAATGCAGCGCAAGCATAATTTAAAGGAGCGTTGCAAACATTGGACAATCATATTTAACAATCACAAATTGATAGTGAATATTTGATTGAGTAATCCAATTTTTCTTTCAACATTTGGTTTTTTTGCATTAGAAGCAACAATGTTGATGACATTCTGGAATTTTTGCAGATCAGTGATGATGTTTAGTAAATACATGCTGTGGTACATTGTGAGGAGATGCAACCCATTGGCTTGGAATTGAGCTTTTGTTATGGAAAATTTTGCACAATTGTTGCTGGACACTGCTTTTCTCCAAATATCTGAAAGCGGTTTTGCAAAGGGATTTGAAAACTTTAAGTCCACTTAGATGCTGTTATTTCGAAAAATTTTGAGGGTGAGGGTATTATTTAAGCATAAATTTTTGCTCTGTTCTTACTTTTTACAACAATTTTATGAAATCATACTACTTTTCAGACACGATAAGTATTTAAATTGGGGTTGGTAACGATTAAGTTATATTTAATTGTTAAGTTTTAGAAAATCAAAGATTTCTCTGCAAACATTTACTTACAAAATCAATTAAGAAAAAGAATTGGAGCAGCGGATTCTTTTTTCAAATATTTTTCGATAATCCTCTACGCAAACATACAAGCATATAAACAGTATTTCATTCAAGTGACGAACGCGTCTTGTTAAAAATGTAACCAGCAAAAATTAATCGTTCAAACAGAACGAAATCGGAACCTTATTAATAGATAAACAAAAATTAAATTGTTAAATAAATAAAAATCTAAATTTATAATGATTTGTTATTATGGAATAATTATGTTATTAATGTTAAGAGATAAGTTGAAAGAATATCCAATTAAAAAAAATTACTTTGATATCGAAATTCTGAAAAAAAATTTTTGTTTTACACTACAAATTTCATTTACCAGTTGCTGGCAAGCATCATCAATACGAAATGTATGCAGAATTTTTCATGCAATTACACTTGTTTGGAGAGCAGTGAATTCCCGATTGGCCAGACTGCTTTATAAGAAATAGATCTGATAAGATGAAAGTTTGCCTATTTATGTAAAAATTATACAATATCCTTTATGTCATCGTTAGTCCTTTATGTCATATAATAAATCACTGCATAAAACTAAATACTTTTCCATCAAAATTAAAATTAGCTATTTTTACTCCCATATATAAAAAAGATAACCCTTTAAGATGTTGCAATTACCGGCCTACATAAATTATCTCCCCTTTTTGAAAAAATTTTCGAAAAACTAATATTTGACCAAATTAACACTTATCTCTATAACAAGTCGATTCTTTCGAATACTCAATTCTGCTTTCGCAAAGGTCACTCCGCCTCTGATGCCTTACTTTATGCTACTGAAAATTGGAGATCTTATCTTGATAATAACCTTTTTGTCACAATTGCTTCTGTCGACTTGTCCAAAGCATTTGACTCCATTGACCATCATATTCTTCTTAGAAAACTAGAATACATTTATTTCGATTCTAATAGTATAAATTTAATAAGATGCTACTTAACTGATCGATTTCAAAGAGTCAATTAAATGGTATATTTTCTAAATGGGGTAAAACTTACAAAGGTGTTCCACAAGGTACGATTTTAGGACCTCTGTTCTTTTCGTTGCATGTTAATGATTTAAATTGCAGTTTAAGCAATGATTGTGGAATAGTACAGTATGCTGACGATACATGTATATACACATATGATTATCAAATAGAAACGTCGATTAGTAAATTAGAAAAAAATCTATCTCAATTGCTAAGATACTTCAATATTCATAATTTAACTGTAAATCCCACTAAAACAGAATTCTGTGTTATGTCTCAATTTAATAAAGATCATCGATCACATATTTTAAATTTTTCGGTGTCAAAAATTGCTCAAGTTGAAACTTTCAAATATATTGAAGTAACAATTGACAATAAATTAAACTATTCAAATCACATACGCATAGTACTATGAAAAATGGCAATGGGAATTAAAACTATTTAACATGTAGCAAATTTTATAAATACAAAAATGAAATTAATGTTAGTTAACTCTCTAGTATTAAGTCATTACAGATACTGTAATATCTTATTTAATAACATGAACCACTCATTAATAAATAAAATTGATTCACAAATCATATGGCAGATAAAGTTTATGACGAAAATTATTATACTACGAATGAAAAACTTTTATATTGTATTAATGATGCTTCATATTTCATAAGATACTTTTCATTAATAAAATTTTGGAATATCTCAAACCAGCGCTCACCTTACAGTAAACTGCAATTTCCTCTATATGTGTGTTGAACATATCATTCGAGGGCATCCAATTTCAGTAAAGTGAAGTTCAAGAAGCATTTTCTTAAAAATTCATTTTTAAACTCAGCAGTTGATCTATGGAATAACTTACCAATTGAAAAAAAAGCGAATTAAATTTAAAGATAAAATTATTAACTACCTCCTTAAACAATATATCCCTAAACTAGGTTCTACATCATGGAAAGGATTCCAGTTTTTAAAAGATACCATTAATTAGCAATAATATGGGTAAACAGATCATTCTGAATCCATGTTTTTTGTTATTATGTTTTAATAGTTTTGTGTATTTTATGTTGTTATTGACGCATTAAGTGTAGTATTAGCACCTTAGTTGAGGTGTATAATTGTGTCAATGTACTACACTTAATAAGAAATTCTATTCTATTCTATTCTAGACTATGAAATAACGGTACAAAGGAGTTTAAATAGGCTTTAGAAAGTAAAAACTATGCTTCGTTTTCGATTGTTATCTCTGCAAAACAACACAGTAACAGAATTTATCCATCAAGCAATGTTGATGGGATTTCTTGCCGACTTTTGAATTGTCAACCAAACCCGGGATTATAGTAACAAAATTCTGATAACCAGGATTTGTGGTACCTCTCTGAAAAAATAATTTTTGACGAACCACATTTCTTCAAACCATCATATACTCAAACTAAAAAAATATATGAATGGTATTTAGTAGCTATCGAATTGTACACATAGCCAGAGTGGAATCTGGGATCAACCATTTCATCAGATACGTTAACTAATGTTCAAATAAAATGAAATCCGGCAAAGTGCGGAACAATCAGGTAACAACAACACCTGCGCTCTTGAAAAAAAATCCATGATTACGTTGTCCTATTGAAGCATATCTTTCTTGTCAAGTAAAGGTGGTACATATTTTTTCAAATGTCAATATAATGTTTGCTATCCACAGTTTATTTTGAATTTAGTAAGAATCCGCAATCTTATTTTTCAAGAGGCACTAAACATCATATTCGAATTCTGCTAATGAGGAAAATTTTGAAAACAAACGTTGAATGTAGCGATTTATCTCACTTCATGGCTTTCTTGCAAACTGAACCATGAGAGTGACAGCTGAAAACATGTTTATTCTGAGAAAATTTCTTTAACGCAATCTTCTACAAGTTTTTAAATCAAGCACATCATTTATGTAAATATAAAATAGTAAGTGACCAATAAAATTTCAGTGTGAGACTCCATTTTTAGTGCATACTGAATCTGAAACAATCATTAAGCTTAACTGGTTGCATACGATTATAAAACTAACTAGAAATGAGAACTATACTGTCATTAGAAAAACCTAAATATTTAAATTTTTGTAGTAATATGCTATGTTAAATGGAATCAAAAGCGTTTGAGATGTCTAGGCAAGCAGCTACTATTTATTATCATCTATAATTTTTCTACAATTTTCTATAGCTTGCATTAAGGATCGCTAGTAGAAATATCCTTACGAAAACCATATTGAGTCTAGGATAAAGATCATGTTTGCAAAGATGCTAATCAATTTGATTAAAAAGAATTTGTTCAAATAGTTTGCTGATTGGAGAGGTGATTGAAACGGATCTATAATTTAAGCAATCTTCGGGATCGTCTTTTTTAAATAGTCGTGTTATATTTGCCAATTATAATTCGTCTGAAAAAAGGAATCTTGTACATGCATTTGGGATGAAACATATTGGTTTTAGGAACCAAGTTTATTAGAGAGAATTCGTTGAATTTTTAAGCATTTTATCAGCTTTATGATTTCGTATTTAGTTGCAAGACGAAATGAGAAACAAAGTGGAATTGTTTAGTTTTATTAAGACAACAAGTTTCATTCATACAGTTGCATTTCACTAAATTTAGAATAACTTCCTTGAAAGCATTGGGCATTGCACACGGTATATTTTTCTATTTTTTTCAGTTTCCATGTTTTTCGGTCTAATAAATTGGAAATAATTCCCATTTATATTTTTGAGATGAGCGACTTTGATACTAAGAACGTGAATAATTACTTTCTTTCTTTATTGCAACATTGCATAAATTTCGTGAGTTTTATAGGCATAATGATTGTCCGTTGTTTGAGAATGGATGTAGTTTTTACATTTCTGTTTCTTTTGCTCGATTAAGTCAATACATTAATATATGGCTTTGAAGCATTGTTCGGAGTTTTTTAATTATTCGAATGAGAGAATATAGTCTCACATTCTATTTTTAAACTTCACAGAGAATCCTTATACATGAATTAATCTACTTTAAGTATGAAATATTCATACTTTGCCTTGATGTTAACTTTGCAATTCATCTTCCGTGCTCCCTTAAGAACACATTTTAAATTGGTGATAATGCCATGATCTGTGGGCAATGCATACATTCATACTCCCCTATCAAGAATTGCTTTAGTATATTATTGCCACTTTAAAGTTGCGTCAGTGAATTATAACAATACCTTCCTCATCGCCTTCTGTACTCAACTTTTAAAATGATACCATCTCCTCGTTTGAATTTCTTGATTTCATCTTTAAAAACTTTGCATTCAACCACTAAGATATCAACACTAAAAAGCATATTTGAATAGTCCCTCAACTTTTAGGCACTGATTACTTCAGTAAAGTGGGGTTTTAGTAAGCTTTTTGCAAACTAAAGCAATCTTAATTGTTTCATTTTGCCAAAGCAATTAACACAAACTTCCTGATTTCTACACATCAGCTCTCATTGACAGGCAATGGCCTTGTACATTTTTTGTTGTCACTAAAGCCAACTGGTTTAAGCTATGAAACAACAGTTACAAAAAACATAATAGATTGCTCCCAGAGAATGCCTTTATTGATTTCAAAAAATAATAAATCGGAATTTAGATCATTAAATGTTTCATATATAATTAAAAATGGAAGAAACTCTCATTGCTTTGCATTCGCAAGTAATAAGTAAGAATTCTTAGCTGTTATTAGTCATTTCCGCTTGTAATTTTTACCTATTACAATATTATTACCCTTACTAAAACCTAATGCAATATTGGTGAATCTAAAATTTATTGATGAAACTGAATAAACTGATGAACTTCGTCAAAATGATTAATAATATCTTATAACTTCATAAAAATATGAATTTTTGTAGCAACAAAAACCTATCTATCTGGTGATAATTTAATATTAAAACTCAAAACAAACTAAAATAAATAAATCTATCAATTCAAATTATAGAAATCTTTATAATTTCAGAAACAAAGGATTATAACGTATAGCGAGCCTTCACTAAACTAACATTAAAAAACCCTTAAAACTATTTATACAGTACTGGTACAAAGAATGCGGCCACCCATGATTTGTCATAAATATTTCTAAAAATATGGACTATTTTTAAATTAGATTTGGGGTTGCAGAAAGAGGAATTCATCAATGTTGAGACATAATTATTACTGTTTACTTTAAATCTCAAGGAGAAATGCTACAATGCTTGTAGTTAGCTAATCTTTTCTTGGAAAAATGTATTCGGCCAAAACAGAGAATCTGTAAAAAATTTCATTGGTTGAGCTTTTTTCAGTCTATTTATATTGAAAATGTCTAATAACAGCCTTTCTTCGCCATATATAATGCCTGATTACTTACCTCTTGCCATCCGCGATTTGATTATCTCCAAACATTGGAAGGGATGAGTCAAAGTAATATAGCCCGACTTCTAGAGCGACCTCGAAGTATTGTCGGGGATATCATCAGACATTTCACTTCCGAAAACATCATTGCCCTCAAGCCAAAATCCGGAAGACATCCCAACCAGCTTTTATGGGCCTTTCAAAGCGAAATCTCACGAAGACTTCAGAGGAATTTAGCAAATAATGGGCTGATGGTCACCTTGTGACTGCAAGAACTGTGCGAAGCATTCTGAAAAAGTACTCAATTGGGACTTCCGTGGCACCCAGAAAGCCATTCTTAACCTCAAAGCAAAGATTACGCCGAGTGAGGTGGGCTAATTTAATGAGAGACAATTCATTTGAACATTGGTCTGTTATTTTAGTTTTAGATGAGTCAAGATTTGAGCTATTCTCATCGAAAAGAATGTTGATAGAGATCAACTGGGCATAAGTTCAGATACTCGACTCAACTTACTAGGGGATCATGAATTATGGTGGAAGTCTGTAGTTATATGGGGTGCAATATGGAAGTGTGGCTTTTGCAAGATTGTTCACATCACTGGTACTTTCCTAAGCTTTTTTATATGCTCGGAATTTAGAAAAGGAACTTTTGCTACTCCTTACAAGTGATCAATATATGAGAAGAATGGTGCTCCGTGACATATCTCAAAAGAAAGGAAAAATTTCTTCAACAATAATGGGGTTGCTATCCTTGCTGACTGGTCTGGCCAATCTCCAGACCTTAACATTATCGAAAATACGTGGAAAGAGGTCAAATATCGAATTGGACAGCATACTCTTCACAAACAAGACGCGCTGTGGAGCACAATAAACAAAGAATTTTATACAATTCCCAACAGCTTTATTGAAAGACTTTTTGCTTCAATCCCTGATCGACTTGAAGCTGTTATTCGCTCAAAGGGACACCCTACAAAATATTAGGAGACAATTTTGTTGATAAGTGATTGTAGTGCATCAATCAATAATTTATGTATCTTATTTTGAATTTACTTTTTTCGGATTTGCTCATTTATTTAAATTTTTCAGGTGGCCGAATACATTTTTCCAATACGAGTTTCCTAATTTTGATTAAAAATTAATATCCAATTGTTATTCTACATATTTTATGCTATAAGACATACAAATTTTCCTTTCTTAATCAAAGTTACACGTAGTTATAATTTTAGGCACACTCTATCCAATGAATGTTCATTATTTATTCAAAATAGCAAGGTGGTCGAATACATATTTCCAGTACTGTATTATTGCATTATGAACGACAACTTCTCAATGCAATAATTTAATGTTTTAATAAATGATGTTATTTACACGTACTTGTTCAAAAACGTATATTGAAATAAGTAGATTAAATACTGAAAAAATTACACAGAATGAAAAATTAAATTATAAAACTACAAACATAATAAAAATTTTGCAAAATAAACTAAAATTATCAAACATTATTAAAGATCCACTAGCTGTTCAACAGCTTCTGTCATGTTGAGTTCACTTTTTTGAAGTCTCTCAATACCCTTTTTGTTCTCATCCGAGAGGTAAACATAGAATTCAGTGCCTCGTTCATGTGCTTTCCTTCTCAGAAGGATAAGCGCAGTAACATCTAATGGAGGATCCAGGCCTATGATAACTTTACAATTTGGAATTTCAACACTTTCATCAACAAGAGATGTAGCTACATATACCTAAATAAAAGTTAAAAGTAGGTTTTAAACTAAAAATACCAGCCCACAAAAATTAGTAATAAGCGCTAGTTGTATTTCAGAAAACGAACAACACTTCAACATTATAAATAACAATCATAATAAATATATAAATTAAAAAAGTATATAGATATGTGAATGATAAAAGATCAACACATCAACGAGTTTTAATTACCCTGGTATCATAAATGGGAAGGTTCAATTCAGAGCATACTTATGAGAAGTCACCATAACTTTAAGGAAAACTGGTTTATTAAATATTTGATTGGCTATTGTTCGCAGATTCTTTCGAAACATTTAAATGTAATTTAAGTTTAAATAGATGCAAGGTCTCCGCGTTTATGTTGATTTACTACAAAACAGCAAGAAATTATCAAGCGCATATTACATCACATGCACAAATATGCCTATAAAAGCAGATAGCTTGGCAAACTTTTTATATTGTTTGTTGTAAAACTTCAAGTATGAAATTTATCAAATTTCAAGTTAATCATCCTTAAAACCAAAATTGCAGCTAAGTCAAATAAAAATATTCAATTCGAAAATTAAAAAAAAATTACTTTCGAAAATCGAGACAGATTATAATTTGCATAACTTAATGCAAATAAAAACTTTCATATTTCTCAGTGTTTAAATGAATATCTTACCCTGTGGCAATCTGTGGATAACATTTTGTTGAGTTCTTGTTGTTGCTTGCGCAAATTCATTCCCTTAACTCCTGAATTCTTATTCCATCCATGGCCAATAATTAAGCCAACTTTAACTTGAAATTCTAAATGATAAAAATTTGTAAATCTCAAAATGAATAAACGTTATCAAAATATAATGTAATTAATTGAGGACCAATGAGTAATGATAACCATTCCTCTTTCATAATAGCAAACTTGAAAGAAGTTCAGTAAACATCTTTATTAGGAGTCTTACACTCCTAAATAACTACATAGAAAATATCCTAATGAGCCTTGTCGAATTAACTTTTGTCAATGGGCGCAATTTCTTGGGATGAACTCATGAAAGGACCATTCATCTTCTTTCTACTGCCAATGCTTAAAATCAGGCTGAAATAATTTTGATGATTCAGAGAGAAGAAAACAAAAATCGTAAATTTTCCTGCACTCACAATCATTCTGCGGTAACCTACATCAAGAAGTCTATGGCTTAGCCTTAACTTTATTTTGCTACGTACTTTGTACTTTACCAGGTGTCTAAATAATCGGCGATGTCATTAATCGACTTGGATGAATTTACCATTTTATATTTAAATTATCTCGACAGGAACTTGGAAGATGTGACCTCTGTATTAGACATCCTAAAGTCGCAACTGCAACAAAATATTTAGTATTCAAACCATAGTAGTTGTCTTTTAGTAAATTTCAACAATATTGCAACCTGGTATTTGCCACATCGGTCGTCGTGTCGCCCAGTATGGTTCCAAGAAAAAGAGTAGTAGGAAATGCTAACAAAGCACCAATCAAGCAAATGACCTCACCGAGAACAAGGTACAACAAGTATGCAAGGCTATATGGTTATGATAAAGCTAATTTAGTGGCTCTCTGTGATCAAATGAAGTTCTACGCATTTAGGAACTTACCGGATTCCTTCTACTCTGTGAACTCCCATCAAATCATTGGATCTGTTGAAAGCTGGTTTAGAGACACAAACAATGCCTGGAATTCTGGAATGACAAAGGTCACTATCACTTAGACAATATTGTCGGACTTTCTTGCATACTTGATTATTTGAAAAGGCATGTGGAGTAAGTCTATAACCGAAGATAATAGAATTCATGGAAACAGCGTTTGGGCCAATGTACATCAGTGAAACAACCATAATCCCTTCGGTATCCAGAGTAGAAGAGCGCAGTATTGAAAGCACCAATCCGGAGAAAAGAACTGCCTGCTTCTGTTACCCACAGGTCTTACCTTTAGAGCTCTGTCCATAGCAAAGGGCGAGTCTTCTAGAAGAGTTTGAAGAGAAAAAGATAGTCCATTATAGTTTAGTTGTTGCGCTTAACATGAATTTGTATAATATTTTAAAAAAAGTATTTGCATACAAATTTCTTCTCAGTACAATTTAAAGAGTAAATAAAAATACCTTGTAGTTCATAGTCTTTGGACAGCAGTTGGTAAACAAGTTTCGCATTGGCTCGTTCTCTGATAATTATTATGCAAGATAGTTGTTCGTTATTAGACATGGATTTTGAAACTTCTGTTAGAATGCAAGTGAGCATCTCATTGTAAATGCATTTAGGTGAGGGCGGAATTTTTTCAAATTTTTTAACGAAATTCTAAAATAAAAAGTAAAAATATGAAAAAACCATTAAAGTAAGAAACACTCGCTAATCCAGTAATGATCATAATATAGAATACCATTATAGACAATAATAGATTGATAATTATTAAATGCTATATTAACTGGCTAAAATCTGTTAACTCTTTAACAACTATGAGAAAATAAGAGGTTTTGCGAGTTTATAGAAATCATGAATATCATCAACAAATATTGGCCCATGCACACCTGTTTGTATGCCTATAAAATAACTAAAAAAACTCAATTCCCCTAACGAACTTTCCTCTATGCAGCATTCCTTTGAAGCAAATACTTGGTTCTGCTGAGTATAAATGCTACGAGTACATTCAAAATATCTGTGTCATTATAGCTTTTGTTTAGCATTTTTATTATTTGAAGTTGGTCTTTCACAGAATATTTTCTTTCGTTTAGCTGCTGATGCATTAATATTCGTATTCTCTTTGGGCGGCTTACATAAATAATTTGCATTTTTTCCTGTCTCTTCATCACTGCTAGCATGGCTAGTTTCATAATATGAATTCAAAACTTCTTCATCGAATTCAAATTCTTCATCAGATGACAAACCTCCACTACTAGAGATTATTCAAACTCTGAGTAATCAATTACACTTGTATTACTTTTGTTTGGATACGTTTCCTTGAAGAGACATCCATTTTTGAGACCATTACTGGAAACATTCTCTTGGAAAAGCAGGGTTGCAAAAATTATCTGCTGCTGACATGTGTATCGTTTTCAAAGCTACCATCTTTGATATTTCATTTTTTGAATTTGAATAATTTAATAATTTCAAACTCATATGTCATTGTTCCTAGAGGAACGATTTTCAAATGACTCGTCATAAAAGAGTAAAGTAGTGATTCTTTTATAGACGGAAATAAATAAATGTCCACAATAATAGCTAGACTTTTAACCATAGGAAATAAAATCCGTTATGCAATTAGCAGATTGCGTAATTTTGACATTCAGTAGAGTATGTTTGGTTTCTCTTAAAACATGTAACTAAGATATTACTAAGCTCACAATAAAAAACAGGATACTTGGATAAGGTTCGCATTTAAATTTGAATATTTAACTGAAATATTCGGATTAACGCATAATATATATGGTAGAACTAAAGCATTGAAAACTAGAATAAAAATGAATTCCGCAATAAGCAAAATAGTCACTACGTGTGTCTAAAAGAAACTTTCCCTCAAAAGTAGAGTTTTTATATTAACTATGTTGAAGAAGATATTAGGTGGACCATATGTTGGCATTCTTACAATATCCAAAATATCATTGTAAAGACTATAGTTAGCAATAAACCGCTAAGAAAAATGAAAGGCTCCTCAAGATGAATCTTGTGCAGTTAATTAGGATTACGTTAATGCATAGTTGTAGAATATCAAATGAAGATTAAAATTCCAAATGAGTGTACCTTGTATAATTGAAAAGAGACAAAGAAATAATGGCTGTGATAAAGAGCACGATTTAAGAGCTTTTAAGTATCTTAAGAATGAAGTTAGCTTTAATGGAATTTGGATAACATGAGTGCGCTTATGACTGCAAAGTATTAGACTTCTTGGGAAATGTGAGATTGCGCAATCAAATCTAAATAATGACATAAATATGCAATGAATTCCGACCATGAATGTGATAAACATTGTGAAGAATGGCAAATTATTATCCGAATCGAAAAGCGGAACACACACATAGTGATAATGTTGTTATGAAAGGTCTAAATGAAGCCTGTAGTAGCTCTACTTATGGTGGATTCACCAACGACTTTATCATCGTTCCTTACTTCAAACCATTAACAAGTGGACTAAATGTAATCTTGCCTTGCATTTTTTCAAATTCAAAATTTTGCGATAATCACTCATCTATGTTATGGAACAAAATTATAAATATTTCAAAGAAAAATTAAGGAATTTCTATTATTCAAACAATCATTGTTAAAAATGTTGCAAAAAATAAGTGAATGGAGAGATTTCATAAAAAATGTACGCCCATTAAATAACAGTGTATATTTTGTATGTTAGCTTATAATGTTTGCATTAACTCTCACAATCCAAGCTAATAGATAAGCAATATCACTCAAAACCTATGTCAATAGCTGTTTTGCTATATAACACTGTCAACATTGACATGGACTGTACCATGGATCTCCAGGGTAACCAAAAGTAAATAAAGTCGATTATTGAATTTAGGACGAGTTCATTTTGAGCTTCAGATTAGGGTAGAGGTGCCAATAGTAAAGAAGTTTTTATGAAAATAAGTCAGCTTTTGGCGTTAGAGAAATGCGTAAATTTGACAAATTGAAATTTTCAACTTCTATGAAGCCTTTGTGACCCTCTACTTAAATTTTAACAAGCATGTGCATCTAAAGTAGTTACATAGTCTTAGATTTTCACTTGCAAATAACACATGCTGTTAAATTGCCGCTCAATTGAGGTGTGATCGAATCCCATTGGCCAAAACCACGTAATCTTTGATCAATATGTTTTTGTTTTAATGGGGCTAAGTTTTTAGGTCAACCAATTTATTTTTTAAATTATTAAGTCAATTTTCACAGATTTTTGGATCAACATTTGGGGCTAAACAATTTACTCATTTCCAAAATTATACAAATGGTGAATGGATTAACAAAAATTCGGGAAAGTGCATCTCTCCCAGGTACTAAATGACTTCAAACGTGATAATTAAAGCAATACCTACGGAAAATTGGGGTCGTCATAGTACAAAGGAGATCATTGTAACAGAATTGATTCGTTTTGTGAGAAAATTTCTCATGGAAAAGTACAACGCATAGTGTCACTTGATATATTACAGACAAACTGACAGATGTCAATAAAGAAATTCATGTTGAATTTGGAAAAGTGTCGTTATCACATTTAACTAGAATAACGTTGTCTTCACATAGTTCTGATAAAGTGATCTATTGGCAAAAAGCCGACGCTGGGTAAGAGCAAATGCGATACAAATGTACTGTTGGTATCAGTAAAAGTATATGTTAAAAATTAGTATCATTTGGAGGAAAAGCGCATTTTGAACAAATTGAGACATTGGATTGCATTCACTATTTTACTTCTTAAAAATATGATACACAAGTTCTTTGATTATACAACACAATTGAATGGGAAACAGTGATTTTCATACATCATCTACTTGGAGATGAAAAAATACATGATTTGATTAAAAATCAACGAAAACCGATATTGTGTAAACGCTTTAAGAAAGAAACATTATTTAAATTAGTAAAAATGGAATTAGTTATTGAACCTACTAAAAAAGGTGTTACTTGTTGTTGCAAGCATGTTTAATAAAATTGAAATAAATTTATCACGTATATGATAATTGCAAGAACAATTGACAAATGAGTGATCGTATACTTAAAGATTTCATTTGCCATATACTTGTATTTCAACGTAGGTGAAATAAAAGGGTTTTCAATGTAAACGAATATTCTTGAACAATGAAGAAACGTTAAGAAGGAATGAAAACAATTACGTTGAAACCATTAAATCAATGGTCATTTTGTACATGTACATATTAAGCAGTTGCAAATAAAAAATATTCACACAATGCCGTAATCAATAACTCCGAACAAATTCGTGACCAGGAAAGGTAATTATCGGCAAGTGCCGACGCGCCGCTAAATGCCGATTGGCCAGATTTAGCGCCGGAATCAAAGCTTCTTGCCGCCATCTGCCGATTGTGGCATTATTAAATGCGATTAGTAAACAACATGATTCACTCTTTTCTGGCCTTTATGCAAGTATTACCGAGGCCACGCACACATTGAAAGTTGCCTAACTATGCCTAAAATTCCACCTCTGTCGGCGGCTAAAATTGCTGTAAAGCAGCATTCTTGCCTGAGTATAGTAAAACAGACCGATACATCCATGACAGTTATGTGCAGTATCTGTACCCGTGCTGTGAATGTTTCGAAAACCAACCACGTAGAGGACCATATAAACAGCATCATTCATCAGAAAAATGTTGCCTTGAAATCAAAGAAACAGTCGAATCTTATTCAAATTAAAAGTCGAATTGAAGACACTTTTAATACTGATTTTGCTGGTGCTTGGGTGGCTGCGGGTTTGCCGCTTTCCGCAGTAGATAAACCATCGCTTCGTTCCTTCTTGGAAAAAGGGTTCCAGCGTAAATTACCGGTTTCGAAAACGCTTATAAATACATACTCGACTTCAATTTACGACGAAAAGTGGAATTTACTCCGCAAAAAAGCATCAGAAATCAAGTCATTTTACCTTCAAGTTGACGAGGCTGAATTTAACGGTTCGAAATATTGCGCAATTCTTTTAGGACCCCTAGACAACCAGGGATTCCATACTCCGTATCTCGTCGATCTTACCGAAGATTATCGTACTCCAAACGCATTCATTGTACAAAGTAAGATTACTTCTATTATTGCAAGACTCGGTCTTGACGAAAATTATTCTAAATTTAAGCTTTTTCTTACTGACGGGGCTAGTTATAATATTTCGGCGGGCAGCATGCTGCGTGAGGTCTACACGAGCATGATTCACGTCACCTGTTACGCTCATATGCTCAACCGAATTGTTGAGAAAGTTACGGGAGAAAGTATAATTCGGCCGTTTATCAAGGCACTAAATAAAGTTTTTAAAAGTTTGTTACGACGATATGCCTGGAAAAATTATGGCGCTAGCGGCAACGCACCTTATCCCATTCCAATTGCAATTCGATGGGGTTCTTATCTCAAAACAATTGTTTACATTGTTTCCAAATGGGAATCCTTGAAGTCTTTTTTTGAAACTCAAGACAAATGCGATAAAATCGAAGCGGTATTACCATTTTTTGAAGATGCGGACACTTTACAAGAACTTGGATTATTGAATAATATGGCGTTTCTGAACAACCACATTGAAAAATGCCAGAAGAAAACGTTCAACCCTGCTACGGCAGATGGTTCTATCGATGAACTCCGGGAGAAGTTTATCGATTTAAAAAATACTGGCAACAAATTTGGAGAAATTGCGTTAGCAAAACTGGACGATTTGCTGCGCAAAAATTCAGGATTAACTACTGCTATCAAGAAGGCAAAAGGATTGGAAGTGAGAAACCCAGCTGAAGTTGGTCTTTTTGCTTTTTCTCCGGTTACTTCAGTCGACGTGGAGCGACTTTTTTCAATATTGAAGTCGTTTGTCGAAGATAGACCGAACATGCTGGAAGACACTATGCGAAAACTGGTATTTATTCGTTACAATACGCATTTGTGAATTTGTAATAACATGATTACATGAATTTGCTTTGAAGGTTTTTCATGCCGATAGCTCACGCCGATTTTGACCCTTTCCCGCCGGAATCGGCGCCGAAATCGAGTTTTTTACGCCGATAATTACCTTTCCTGTTCGTGACATAACACTTGCTTCAAATTCAAATGACAAACCTCTAAGCTTTTATGTTCTGCTAATGTGGGAATTCTATTTTTAAGGCACACAACATTCCTTAGCGCTGAAATGCAGTCTGTGAGATCAAGAATTTTGATTAGTGGAAGAAGACTGATGAGATGAAGAAAAAAAGTTAGAAAATTCCTGGTTTTTGGTTGTAGAGTGTCAAGTTCACGGCTTTCTAATTCCACATACAAGCATTCCCACTTCGTTTCCGAACTAAAGCATAAGTAGTTAAGTCTGAAAGTTAATAATGCCAATTTTTGTAAACATTTGTTGACTAACATGACTGAAATATTTTGGATGACTTGGAGAGCTAGGAAAGTGGAGTGGGCTTGCGTACGCTTTTTCCAACGTCAGATGAAGACGAATTGTATTATGTTTGTTTCTCAAAAATCCAACACTTGGAGTTATATTATTAAAGAGTAACCAAATGGCAAACTACTGAGTTGTAAAGTTGAGACACAATTTCAAATTATTGTCTCGATATCTACGATGACATATATAAATTAAAGGCATAAAATACATGTCAGGCACTTTATAATGGTGTGCTGTAGTCATTAATTAATATTAGCGGCTACGTATATGCATGGATACTATTTCTTCAAAATATTGACAAACTTCAGTAATTACGTGATTCCTAAAATGGAAGCTGATTTTATGTACATGTACTGCAGTAAAAATTTTATCATGAATACAATTCATACATTGAAGAGTACAAAACCTAATTAAACAAAACATTAACCTTAATATTATTCGGGTGGGTACATAATTACAACCGCACCACAAATATTAAAACTCAAAAGTGTGATTAGTAAAAGGCTCCCGACAAATTTTCATTGCATGAAATTTCCTCCATTTCCTGAACAAAATGTCTCAACATCTTTGCCCAAAAATCTTTTATGAACAATTTTTGAGAAGGTAGTAATAATATATTTTTATACTGAATTTTTTGTATATTTAGTTCGTTTTAGTTATCATTGTTGTTACCATTTATGTAGCAGAGAGAGAGAAAGAGAGAGATAATAAGGCTATTGTGCATTAAAATTTGTATCACAGGTAAAAAATAGGACAAAATTGCATCGATTCAATTTATATGAGTGAACTTTAAGAAATGACTGAAAATATGCAATATTACGATATATTTTTAATGTTCTATATTAAAAGAAGCAACTGCAAAATTTCAAATTATTAATATAGGCCTCCTTTATTATGACAAACGAAAAACAAAAAAGCAAATGCTTTTACTTTGTTTTAAAACATGTCAGCCTAGTAACAAACACTAATCAGAATTACGACCTTGTAGTTCAAAACAATTAATTGATAATTATAATTCTAATTACATTAAAAATAAATTAAACTTAGCCATTTCTAATACTATTATTATTACTTGGATATAAAAAACAATAGCTTTAAATAAAGGAATGGTTGATCTATTGCCCATCAAAAAATTCTAGCATGAAAATAGAATTCAATTCGCAAAACCTAGAAATTGTCAACGAATCTTCTATTCAACAATAAAATCAATACCAAAGGCTCAATATGCGCTCTATTTGTGTGGGGAGTTCCAAATCTAACGTCATCCCAATTGCATTAAACTCAAATGCAATCAACTCCAGTTCCAACACAGACTCTGTGATTTCATTGGGTGGCCTAATAATAGTTGGTATGATAGTCATGTGAGACACATATTTCTTAAGATCTTCTTCCTCTTCAATGACTGTAATCAACTCAGCATCGTCAAAAACTTTCAACAACTTTTTTATGACCGCAGTTGTTTGTGCAACAGTAGTGCAGCCAGCAGGAGCCGCAGTAAGACCTAAAAAAATATTTAAAAATTTAAAATAATGTATATAAAGGCGAAAATGGTCAAATTTTTAACACTAAAATTCACTTGATATTGCAACAAAATGTTAATTATGGATTATCGATTTCACACCGTATTCCTGCCTTGAAAACTCAAAGCAATTTTGTTGTCAACTAGAGCCTAAAAACAAGCTAAACACTTAGGATGCAAATTTTTCATAAAGCATGCAACAGTTGAAAATAGAAGAAAGAATTAAAGTAGAGTAGAGCGATATTTTTAAACGTAAACTGCCAATTAACTTTAAAGATACAAACTATTTTGTCCACATTTTCTAGCAACTCTCAAAGCTTATTGGAAAATTTTGGGATGTCGACAACGCATCTATTGTGAACTTGAAAGTATTAACTATTTTTCAATGAATATACAGAATTTCAAATGCGTAAATGAAAGTGGACCACTAAGTTTTTTGATGAAACTATCACAGATATTTAAAAAATATGTGAAGTTTTCGGTCAAACAGTCGCAACCTAGGTAAAAATATTTCAACAAAAGGCAGCAATTGGTGCTGCTGAGAAAATAATTTTGCAGTACGATGTCAGCGTTCTAAAATTGAATATTCTGTGCTTATCCTATATTATTAATTATATTTATATTAAGACCAAATATGTTAAAGATATATGTTACTGCACTCTAATAAATTATTCAACAACGTTTAGGTAAGTCATTCATAAATGAACAACAGAAGTTTAAGGAGAAGGCATTTCTTACGAAAAAATCAGTGTTAGTAAAGGAAACCTAAAAGAAGTGGGCGCTGGTCTTCATTGACAATGGCATTGTGAAATTCTGTCATGAGCTGATGATATGGATGATTATCACTGCAGTGATGAACATCATCAAAAACTACTAAAGAAGTCCTTTCCCAGCTGAGACCTTCATTCTTAAGATGCTTCTGGAGCAACCCTATAAATGTATCTAGTTCAGGACACAGAATTTTTTTACATATTAATCTATTCAAATTCTTAAGTAATTTTCTAGTTCTAAAACAAATTTATTGCTTAAAAATTAAAATAATCTTCTATAATATAACTATACATCTTACCTAAAGAGCATAAAATTTACATAAATAAATTAGAAATGCTAAATAATGATTGCTTTTTTAGTAAGATTTTCTTGATATTTTCTTAAAATGTTAACATTTTTCAATTTAAATTTCCATAATGACATCATTCACAATCCAGAACGCATGAATGAAAATGAAGTGTGACCATTAATGTTGTCAAAGCGGTTTTGTTTCATTGATAGTACTTTAAAATAGAACTTAGTAATTTCATAGAAATTAAGTTATTGACGTATTTGCACATTGTGAAAGCTATTGATATTGAATATAAAGCAAAGGTATTAGTAAATTTTAAGTCTCTGACCTGCAGTGATTACAAGAACATCACAGTTGGAAGGATGTTCAATTGAATTTGGCAAATCGCTGTATTGATTTCCGCACATAGCACCAATCTAAAAAGTTATTGGTATTAAAGACAATTTACAAATTTTAAACTTACTTTCATATTAGGTAATAATTCTTCTCTTAAATATTTACATTGCTGTAGAACAGAGAGAGTACGATTGGTAACAAAGAAGATGGTTCTAAGTGGATTCAGTAAACGCATCTTGTGTATTACCATTGCAGCCACGAATGTTTTACCAGTACCTGTTATATTTAAGCATTATATTTAGGCATTCAATAATGAAACTGTATTTAAGGAAGCACTAAATAATTGAAGGAGTTCTGTTCGATATCAAAGGGGATCGTTCGTATTTTGGGAAAGTTACTTAGGTGAAAAATACGTATTTTCGCGCAACTTTCGTTTACGATGTTTTTCGATCAAATAAAGTGTCTTTTACCTAATACAGAGTATCGTTTGTCCATTATTCCCATTGATAAAATAGCACCTTAAAGTAGCCTTTTTGTCTTTATTTAGATCGTTAATTGTCTTTTTTACATACTAATTGTGAACAAGGAAGAAGGAGGGACAAGCGGTACTGGAAAGTCTTGAGTATTATTGTCCTCAGAAATATAGTAACTAGTTATAGGTGAATGTTCAATTTTATTTAGAAACACGTGTTTTGTTCATATTATATAACCTTGCGAACTATAAACTTGGAAATTACCTGACATTATCAAAGATATCTTTGATAGCCACTTTCTCCAAATCAAATTTTTCCACATCTCGTTGGCTTAGGACAACCATAACTCAGCAGTTTATCAATCAATCGTCCTTACATTTCTAGAGGACAGCACACATACTTTAAGGAGTGCAAGTAAGAAGTCTTGTTTTAAAACAACTTACACTTTTGTCTTTGGGGTCACTTTACAGACCTAGTTACTTTTGGAAAATGATTAAACATAGATCGGGGTCTTTCTGCTAAGAGAGAAACAGGAGAGGCAGGGAGAGAGATTTTTAAAAAGTGTTATTTACAAAAGCGATAAATTAAATTAAACAGAATGACTTAACCGCAGGATGATTAATTTATTGTGATATCTTGATGAAAATGGAAAGAATTTATTTTCTCGTTGGACAGTGCGTGTTCTGGAGTATATCAAACATCCTGGATTTCGTTTGGATGCTTTTGGAAGTAATTCGTGTAAAGTGTGTGACGATGCATCCAGGATCGATGTGAAGAGTTTTGAGGCCAGGTGGAGTCGCATGTAACGAACTTGAGTGAAACCATTACTGGAAAAGCTCATAATGCGTTTAGGATGATTGCAAACACGTTGCAAATTATTGTTTTGTTTGTCAATTAGTATGACAAAAATAGGGCTACCGTAAACTAGGACTGAGGGTATCAGTGATTCCAAAAATGTCTGTTTTAGCAGGGGTAGAATAGAGACACTGTGATGCTTTTTTCGAAATCTCGTTCACAAGTTTATCTCAATTTAAGTCATGTGATATGATGACACCGAGGATATTTCGCTCTGCTACGACATTTAAGTCGTTTTGCTTACATTTTTTGCTGATAAGTTAAGTTTGTTTGAGTTGCTCCATTCCTAAATATTTTTATATGCAGTAGTGATACTAATATTCTTCAGAACAGGTGTAATGCTTAATATAACATCGGAGTATTTTTATATGTAGCTACTTGGAAATTGGACACTAAGATTGCAGGAGTAAATCACGAGAAAAGAATCATTTTCAGAAATGATCCCTGAGGTACTTTTCTGTTGACGTGCTTAATACGAGATCTGCTGGTAACAAGTTTGAAAATAAAATATCGATAGAGGTAACTGCTGAGCCATGTCGATATATATATATATATATAGTCGATAT